>JAJHUR010107329.1:1381-18649 GCA_027495735.1 Lutjanus campechanus
AAACAATAGGGTTCCCAGCACCGCTGGTCCTGGGAAACGCGTATGCTTGTGCATCCGCGTCCCCCAGGCCCCGCGGGCTTGGCCCCCTAATAATATAAACAACTTCAAACTTATACAGTACTGTTCTATGTATATACTATACATACAGTATATTAGATCATTATACACTGCACAGGGTAATACACAACTACGCTGGCTCAATGTCCCGCCTACAGCACATCTGATTGGTTAAAAGTTACGGGTAATCAATCAGCACACAGACACACTGTCACTGCTGCACCGGAGGAGCTGTGTAGAAGTTAAGACAGCTGATATCACCAAAGTTTCAATAACTATCACAGTCTTATGATCTGTTTCTTTGACGACAGCATAGTTACATCAGTGTAAAAAGTTATGGTCTGGATTTCACTCAAGACGACGTGACGGATTTTAAATCAGCTGCTGTTCGCACAGATGCGCTGCACACACAGCAGCATCTGTCCTGTCTCTTCACTGCAACTCTGTATTGAGATTTCGGGTAATATAACTTATACAAAAGTAACAGTGACAGTAAAACTATGATGCTCATACGTAGGATGCGTGCCGTGATCCGCGGAGAGCGATCCGAACGGTGACGTCATTCGCGCCCGCTGGACAAAATTGCCAAACAATTCCGTGGAATTGAAACACGGGGAACCGGTTTTCGATTCCCATCCCTACTTGTAGTACGGAAATAAATCCGTCTGAGGCATTTGTTCCCGAATCTTGTTATGAAACTTCATTTTGTTGGTGAATCTTTTTCAAAACTTCAAGAGAATTTGAGTTTGGACCAAAACTCAAAAATCTATTGAGGCAAGTTGCCTTTAAATTGCCAAACTTCGAGTTTTCACAACTTTTTCATTATTACAGTGCAGGTAATGGATTATTTTCACACTGTCTAATGCTTCTATTTAAGTAAAGAGCTGCTTATGGTTTCACTGAGAATCTGAGGATGTTTGATGTTGCAGCAGAGGATCAATCAGGTAGTTTTACCTGTGGGTTGGTCCGGTCCGTCTCTGCTCATTGAGACTCGGTGGTCAGTGCTGAATCAGTTGCTGGTGTCACGTCTGACAGACAGGTAAGTGCTCAAACACGATTCAGAACCTTTGCAACATCACAGACAAACATTGTTTTGTATTTATATGTACTTTGTATCCTACTCAAAGGTAGAATCATAGGATTTGTTTGAGAAAGATAGTTGGTTGTCATTCCCAGGACGGAAAATACAGATGTTTTTTCGGTTGGTCAAGTGTCCTGAGCACAGCAAAATAATAGAATAGAGAAAATAAGGAAATACAGGCAGAGGGGAGAGTCACTGCAGATACAGATAAAACCACACACTTCTACTGGGTCATAAATGATGATTGAAGGGGATTATCTTTATATTATTCTATAGGAAAATGTCACATTTCATGGATTTAAAGTAATCTTATGAGGAGTAATCAGCTTTTTTTTTTTTTTTAAATTAATGTCACTTTTTAAATGATGAACACATTTTGTAGATTAGCCTGATATACAATTAAATAATTTATCAGTACTAATGGACTGATAAGATAGTCTATTTGTAAGTTATTCCCTTTGACCAGTCTGTCAAATATATAAGCAAAATAAATATAGGTATGCAAATAAATATTGTTAACACTGTTTGCTAGGTAACTAAAAGGTTAACAAATGTTACATTTGTTATCTGAAGGTCACTCTACTTGCAGTAGTTATGTAGAAATGGCCATTTTTGATTGTTTCTATTGTTTGTTTGTTTTTCTTAAATCTGTTAAAAAGTCACTGACTTTTAAACCCTCAGATGTATAATACACGTAATATTTAGCCCGATTCAAGCAGAACAAGAGTGCCCTATATAATTTTTGAAAGATTTTTTATTTTGTGCATGTGTGATTGTAACACCTGTCCCATCTCCCTGCAGCTGAGCCATGCCTTCAGTTTCTGACTGTACCTGTTTGGGAGATGTATCTACTCCTAGCCTTATAAAATCAGACATCAGTCAACAAAAGTCTGCAAATGGAGAACAAGACGGTGTCAAGGTCCAGGATCAGTCTTACCGTGAGAGAGGTGAAAACAGAGAGAGTGAGATGGAGAACAGAGAAGTGACTGCTGATCAGAAGAACTGGATCCGTCCTGATTTGCCCAGCAGGTGTACCTGGAGCCTGGGTGCACCTATTTCAGAGTCACCTCATAGCCACCCAGCACGGTAAGTCACCATCGTCATACAGCGGCCATTTTCCTATGACGTCACACTCATAGTGGGAAGTTCAAATATTAACCTGCTGTATTCCAAGTTGAAAGTTGTATTAAATGTATAAAAGCTGTCAAATCGTTAACATATCAGTTTCCTGATTGATCAGCAACTGACAAAACAACAGATAATCTGGTGGGACATCTGGCCATAATTCTTGCTATAACAGCATACTTGGTAACAGGTTAGTTACCACGAGACAACAGGTAACATTAGCATTGACCACTTTTTAGCTAACAGTTCTGTTTGATAGTGTTACATGATGCGATAAGAAAGGCTTAATTTACTTCTGATATAAGATTAAAGTAATGTAAAAGACATAATGCGATAAAAATGATGCAACAAGACAAAAACAACTTAATACATAACAAGACAAAAATTACGTAAAAGATGTAACAAGATGAAAACGATGTAAGAAGACAAAAAGGTCGTAACAATACGTAAGACGTTGAAAACCTCGTAACCCTAACGTAACCCTAACCCAGCTAACAAGACATAACAAGACAAAAGCAAGGTACCAAGACGTAACAGGGCAAAAATGACGTAAAAGGCATAACAAGACAAAACAGACAGAGAGGAAGTCTTGACTGTGGAGAAAGGTTGAGGCTCAGTTAGCTCTGCACAGAAACAGTCACTAGAAATGTCCTTCGAGGGCTACTTTTTACAAATACTTTGAGTATTTCAGAGCCTGTACGTTTTCATTTTTACTTGAGTAAAGAAGTTGAATCAGGACTTCTACTTTTACCACAGTTTTATATATATATATCTGTATTTGTTTTTTATCTGTATCTGTACTTCAACTTGAGTAAAACATATGCCACCTCTCAGACTCTCCATTGTCTTTTCAGTTGCTGATCAATCAGGAAGCTGTGAAATGACAACAGAGTGTCAGATTTTATTTATTTATATATCTTGTAAGCTGAAGCAGTACGACATTTCAGCTTCCCACCCTGAGTGTGCTGTCAGAGGAAAATGTGTGAACATGGTGAATGAAAGCTTGAAAAACAAATCAGTGGTAATTGTTGAATTAATTAATGCCAGAAACAGGTAACAAATCCTGACACAGCTACTAACTGAAGGTGACGGCTGCACCAGTGGTGATTTAAAAAAATTTTTTTCTTTGGGTATTTTCTATTCTGTCCATCACAGCACCAAACCACCCAGCATCCTCCCCAACATCCTCGGGAAAATCGGACACACGCCTCTGGTTCGTTTGAACAAAATCCCAAAAGAGTTTGGACTCAAGTGTGATATTTGTGAGTAAAAGCTTTTATATAACCCCTGCAAATATAACATATGATACACACCCTAACACTCTTGCATATAAGGTTTTACTTATAGTTAAATAAAAATCTTTCTACACATTATGATTCATTCAGATTCATAAGATTGACCGTATTATCTCTCTTTAAATTCCAACATTCCGTCTTAAATTTATGTCATTTCTCCTTAAATCTTTTTTTCTTTTTTTTTCGTTCCATGAAAGTATTCTAGATTGTAAAAAACTGTCTGCTGAATATGATTTCTGCAGGACACTGTAAACTTTACTGTTTATTTATTACTTGTTTCTGAATCAAATATAATTTCTTTTTAGTAAGTAAGCTGCTAATCTTATTTTTTAAACCACTCTCGATGAATTTACATGAATCTGTACTAAATCCAGCCTTTTATTCACGGGAATACTTGACATAGGTAAACAGGGAGTGGTCACATTTGCGCTGCACACTATTTCTTACCTTTAACTCTTACGGGTTGTCCAGAGCCCAGACAAGCTAACCCACAGTCATGCTGATTTGATTATTGTCTACATACTTCTTGTGCACTGTGGACTAGAGATTTAAATGGTAGAGTGAAGACGGGAGAATCAAATTTTGTTTTCCCTTTTCACTAAAGGACACTAACTCCTAACAACAGCATTATTGTTCTCTTTCCTGGATCAGCTAGAAAGTTGAAAGTGTCCATGTCTAGTGGGACAGAAAAAAAGTGTTGGCTGGATGTGATTGTAGCAGATCAGCAGCAGTAGATTAGAAAGTGAAGTCTTACCTGGTATACTGTGTTTGGCTGGGCTAATAAAGACTTCTTTCAGGGAATCAGGCACGCAGACAAATATTAAATTGATCCATGCAAGTGGAAGAGCAGACATTGCTCTTATCAAGGCCTGTTAATACAACTGTGTACTTATGGGCTTCCTGCTTAAGAGTAAGAAGCTGCTGTCAAGAAAGGAACATTAAGATATCATGTAGCTTGTGTCCTTATGTTGCCCACGGTGTGACTGTTGGGGTTTTGTGTGAGGCAGTGGGCTCCCATGGATGGGAAGGTGAGAATGAAAAAGCCTTGTTGTTCTTTTAGCTAACAGAGCAAAACACAGCCACGCTCAGGATGTTGCTACATGAAGACTGGGTTGCACCAGCATAGATGAATCTAAGATTAGTTCTAATCAGAGTTTAGTGACAGTATTTTCTCATGTGTGACTGTGTTTAGTGGCTAAATGTGAGTTCTTCAATGCTGGAGGCAGCGTGAAAGACAGGATTGGCCTGCGCATGGTGGAAGATGCTGAGAGAGCTGGTATCCTCAAACCAGGAGACACGATCATCGAGCCCTCCTCTGGCAACACAGGTAGCTAACGGGGAAACATGCAGGATGTAAAGAACAAACAGTGATGTCATCTCAAGACAGATGTGAAAGCAGGTTGTTGGCTTTGTAAGGTAACTGAAAAGAGGAACTGTGCAGATGAGAATGAGCTGAATGATCATGACAGTTTCGCCATAATGAAAAAAAAAAACTCATGGCAAGCTACATGAATCCTCCTCCTCTGGCTGCCTGCAGGTATCGGCCTCGCCCTTACAGCTGCAGTGAAAGGCTACCGCTGTATTATTACCATGCCTGAGAGGATGAGCATGGAGAAGGTACACAGCTCTTTTAATGATCATGACTTTTCATTTGTTAACTCCACCACTCTCACATCTGTCTGTATTTCATAACCTGTAGTGGGCTCAGCTGTAGTGAAGATACTGAAACTAGATGATTCAACGACCACTGGTACCAATCACATCATGCTAGCTTGTCAGGAGTGGGGCTAAATAACTAAAACATTTTGTTATGCAAAACATTAGATTTAGATAAGAAAACTTATCATATACTATACTATATTATACAAAAAACTTTTATTCTAAACTTTTCAAATCTCCACTGGCTGCATCTTGCAACTGTGGTGATATTGCAGTACGTGCTTCACAACTTGTTGTCTTGTGGAGATCTGTACAGAGTGCTCTCTTTTAAGTTCATTATGGGACTTTTGGTTAATTGAGGTCTGATCTTCCTGTGTGGTTTCAGGTGGACGTGCTGAGAGCTCTCGGGGCAGAAATAGTGCGCACACCCACTTCTGCAGCTTTTGACTCACCAGAGTCTCATATAGGCGTAGCCTGGCGTCTAAAGAATGAGATCCCCAACTCGCACATCCTCGATCAGTATCGTAACGCCAGCAACCCTCTGGCTCACTACGACACCACAGCCGAGGAGATCCTGGAGCAGTGTGACGGTTTGTGCTAAAGATTCTTTTTCTTTTAACCTCATAAGTCTACTTTTTGACAAACCGTTCATCAATATATTGTAGGTTAGTAATACATTTGAATTGTGTTTGTGTTTGTGTGCTTTTTTACTCCAGCACATTAGATGCACAAATAAAATACTGACAATGAGATCAAAGTACTGAGCTGGGGGGGTATGACCAGAGGTGTGAACAAACAAAGTTAACAAATGAATATGACTTATGTAGGGGAAAAAAACAAACTGATGCTGATAGCTGATGCTATCATGTTCACTTTAATTTCACAAAAATTCAACTTGAATCCTTTCTTATCAGCTAATTTCCCAATTATTGTAAGTGAATGCTCATAATTGTGGGTTGGGGGAGCGTGAACTTTTTCGGCTTCTGAAGGGGACATGCCAGAAAAAGTTTGGGAACAGCTAAATAACAAAAAGTAATAAAAACAAACTGAAACTGTCTTCAAAAATTATAAATATTCAGTGTAACTAACCAAAATACATTGAGTTTATCCTGGAGGTACTGTCCACTTACTAAAGAAAATGTGTTTTTCCTTTCAGGTAAATTGGACATGTTAGTGGCTGGAGCCGGCACAGGCGGTACACTTACTGGTGTTGCTCGGAAGTTGAAGGAGAGGTGCCCCAATGTCAAGGCGAGGCACATAAACACTTTAATGTGTATCATAAAAAATGGGTTTAAAGGGATGGTTTAGATTATGTGTGTGTGTGTGGGGGTAGAAATTGTAACCCATAGTCAGTGTATTACCGACAGTAGACGGCGGTTAGCATGCCCCCAGTTTGTAGAGGTACAGTATCATGAGTACCACTGTAAATGTACTACTATGGACAAAATGTTTCCTTGCCATCAAGCAGCCTTTTCAGACCGGAAAGCAGCAAAATATCGCTCTCTCTAAACCAACCAGACTCCATTGGGAAAAACAGTGATTTGCTGGTCTACTGCTGCATCGATCTGTCAGTTTCTTTGTGTTATTGTGTGACTTTGGTGTTTTAAGGTTGGCTCAGATTCACTCAAGTTGCACCATAACACAAACAAATTGGCAGATTGAAGGAGCCATAGTCCAGTAACTGCTCTGTTCTGCAAGGTAAAATTACTGTTTTTGCCAATGAAGTCTGATTGGTTTAGAGAGCGATATTTTGCCCGTAAAACACTGCTTTTCTGTCTGAAAAGGCTCTCTGATTATTTTAGATAGTTGCTGTGGACCCTGAAGGCTCCATTCTGGTTGAATCAAAAGAGAAGGATGAAAAGATTTCTTTTGAAGTGGAGGGCATTGGATACGACTTTATCCCCACAGTGCTGGACAGATCTGTGAGTTTACATTTTTGACGTGCAAGTACTGTTTTGTTCTGCACACAGAGCATCTTTTAATGGAACATTTATCATGTGTTTGTGACATAACATAAACTGCTGCTCTGTTGCCCCCTGCATCACACATCTCTGCAGCTTGTTGACATGTGGTATAAATCAACGGATACGGAGACGTTCATCATGTCACGGAGGCTGATCAGAGAGGAAGGTCTTCTGTGTGGTGAGTTCACTGACCAAGTGATACTGTTCAGGTTTTCTTGGTATTGTAAATTTTAATGCGTATCTTATGTGGAGCTTAAGAACATTATTTTTGTTACCTTGTTCTGATCACACATTTAATAATTTGCCTGTTTTGCTGCAGGTGGCAGCTCAGGCTCAGTCATGGCAGCAGCAGTGACGATGGCTCAGCAACTTGAGGAGGGACAGCGCTGCGTGGTCATTCTGGCTGATTCCGTCCGCAACTACATGTAACAGATACATTTACTCTTACTACTACTGCTACTACTACTGCTACTAACAATAATAATAATAATAAGAAGAAGAATATCCACTTTTCAAAACAAAGTTACAAAGTGCTTTGCAGAATGAGATAAAATAATACACAGCCCAGATAAAAACCACAAAACACAAAAACATTAATACCAATTTAAAATCAGGGCCAATAAAACAGAAAGTAATGGAAAAAAAAACAAGTAATACAAGGGATACAAGTAATAAAAGAGGATTAAATAGAAACTAGATAAATACATATTTATTGTTTTTTAAAGTTTTGAGGAGTGATTTAAAAGACGGTACTGAGTTTACTGACCTTACAGCAGCAGGGTTCTGATGGAAAACTTGGACTACAACAGTTCATTATTGGTCCCATTCCATCAAATTCACTGGGGCCTCAGTGTAATTCTGTTTTTGGCATTTTGGTGTATGTAATGCTGATATATGGTTAACATATGATTGTAATATTTACCTGCCTGTGCAGCATCCATACTTATCATCTTCTACTGAAAGTGAGGTGTTTCTCCAATAAACACTAAGTGTAATTATGATGATAATGATGAGTATTTTTTATTTAAATTGTTGTTTTTTTATTAAAAATATTATTGTTGGTATAATAATTATTAATAATAATTAAACTCAGTAAATATTTGTGTAATAATTTAGATAATATGCAGCTGCAACTATCTGGCTCTTGGATTCTGTCTGTCACTCTGCTCTCAGATCTATCATTGGAGTTAATTATAATACATATCATAAGTCCCCGTCAAACTCGGTCAAGTGATTAGATTACGCTGCTGAGTTTGGAAAACCCAGCTTTTCACATTGTGCACCTGCAACATAGAACAACATGCAGAACAATTTAAAGCTTTCCTTATTTTTATCTGTAGGATCATTTAAATCTTTAGCTGCATCACATTTTACTTCCGAATGTGTCCAGAGGTTGTTTTTTTTTATTCTTAAGGTTTTATTGTTTTTTTGCTTCTTATTGCCACTTTAACCTCAGTTTCTTTTTGGTGTTTTTGTCTCTAGGAGCTTTCAGTTTATGTTTTTACTCTAACACTACATTGTAAATGAGGTCTCTACCTCAATGTATTTCTGAGTTAAAATAAAGGTCGAATGAATGAATGAACTAATATATCAGAGGTCTAGTGTGTAAGATTTATGGGTATTTATGAGCAGAATGTGGAGGAAATCGAGTAAATTGGAATGTAACAATACCAAAAAAGGTATGATAATATCACAAAGGTCCATGATATGAAATTCACTGTGATGTTAAAAAACTAAGAAAAATTATAAAAGTCCCTTATTAAATAATAAATTTGATGTGTAGAACTTGAAAGCCACATACTAAAACAATCAGAACAAAAGGAAAGTGTGCAGCTGCTCAACAAATTAAAAACTACACACCAATTTTCCTTTATGTGAGAGCATGATGTCCACAAATATTCTCCACTTTCACACATTTCATGTCCAAGCCCGACCAAAACAAAAATGTGTTGGAAACCAGTTTGTTCTGTTATCTGTTTTGCCTCCAGGTCAAAGTTCCTGAGTGACAGGTGGATGTGTGAGAAGGGCTTCCTCAGCCCAGAGGTTCAGATGGATCTCAAACCCTGGTGAGAAAATTAACCATGAGGGGCAACTGATTCAAATCACAGATTAGTATTAAATAGCTCATTTGTATTTCTCTTCTCTTTAAGGTGGTGGAGCATGACTGTCCAGTGTCTCCACCTATCTGAAACCTTCACTGTGTCGCCGTCTGTGTCCTGTCAGAAAATCGTTGAGATCCTAAAGGAGAAAGCGTTCAACCAGGCCCCTGTCGTCGATGAGTCAGGGTATATCTCCTCGTAGATCCTCAGGATCAAGCTCATCTACACTGTTGTCTGTACAGTGCAAACAGGAACTGCGAGTAACCAAAGCAGCAGGACTTTTCATGATGCAGATTTGCAAAAACACCAACAAAAAGGCTCAGATAATGTTAAATATTCAGGCATTCAGCCAAATTCAATCTTGGTAACTTTCATCCATTTCATCCAGTTTCAACGTTTATTTTACTACTTTAAACAGAGTATTTTTTACAGTGTGGTATTAGTACTTCTATTAAAGTAAAGGATCAGAATATATCCACCACCACTGCTGACATTCAACCTGAGCACAGCTGCCAAGCTCTCTCTCCAGTCTCATATATACACACACAAACACCCTGAATAACATACGTCATAGTCGGCAAGACTGTCAGGTACTGTCCAAAGTGCACAAACGCTACAGGCTTGCTCTCTCTCCAGGTGAGATTTTCTGATACTCAAATATGATTGCATCGAATATTAACCATGCAATGCATATTTATTTGTTTCATTTGCCTCACTCGATTTAAATGGCGAGGCTATTTTACACCAAACTAGCTTGCTGTTGTTTACTGGAGGGGGGCTGTTGCCTAAGCTAGGCTGCCTGTATTGAGATGTTTTAACAGTGTTTTAACTTTGCAACAGTGGTAAACAGTGTTTGTTGCCTCTGTGTGTGTTTTCACAGTGTGATCCTGGGGATGGTGACTCTGGGAACAATCCTGTCCTCAGTGTCGACTGGGAAAGTCAGACCCTCAGACTCTGTCATCAATGTGCTCTGCAAACCTTTCAAACAGGTCACTCAGTGGAAACACATGGAGCACATGTGTGGATGGATGACAAATATGCAAACTTTACATGTATTCAGAGTTGATGTATGTACACATTTGTCTGATCTCCCTACACCTGTGCTCTCAGGTGCACCTGACAGACAGTTTGGGGACACTGTCCCGGATACTGGAAACAGACCACTTTGCCCTGGTGGTGCATCATCACACCCAATGTGAGATACTATATTTTTATAGCATTTTCTTCAGCTTTTTTATATGCAGATTATTTTATCAAACGGTCTGGTTTGTAAAATGTCAGAAAATATTGAAGAGCAGAAGCTGATGTCTTTATCTTGTCATTTTGTCCATCAAACCTGAAAGTATTAAAATGAATAGCAAAGAAGTCACAAAAAAGCTCATCATATTTAAGAAGCAGAAACTAGGAAATGTTTGGCAGTTTTGCTTAAAAAATGAAGTCGCTGCAGTTATTGGCAGATTTTGTAATTTAACTCCGGTCTATGGTCTCCCTCCAGATAATACTGATGGGTCAGCCTGTCAGAGGCAGATGGTGTTTGGCGTCGTGACAGCGATTGACCTCCTCAACTACATCACAACACAGGAAGGGCAGGATCACCTATCGTCTGAATGCCCTCTGTCACCAATTTCTATTTAAGATGTGGTGGAGGACACTGGCTGCTTACCAAGAGGCAGCACACGAGAGACAGAGCAGCGACCCCCTACTAAATATTATGCATTGAGTATTTTCGGTTTTTTCACTTAGCTGTAGCTGCTAACACAGCACAAGTTGTAGTATGACTAATGTGGTATAAGGAGGCTCATTAAGGTACAAAACGAACCAGTATAAGATATTTAGGGTTTTGTTTTTGTTTTTGTTTTTTTGTTTTTCTTACAAATAGGCTGATTTATCTTTGGTAATAATATGTTAGATTCATGTTAATGTGTATTTACAGACATACTTTAATTTCTTATGAAGCTATTGGGCAGTCCCAGCTGTACATTATGTTCTTCAAATGCATTGGGAACATTCTTCCATATGATGTGGGAGTGCCCTGGGGTTACAGACTTTTGGGCTATGGTTGCAAAAGAACTCTCAACTCTTTTGGTGACCATCATCCCCCCCTCCCCATCAGTGCTACTGTTGAACGATGTATCCCAACTTCAGCTAAGGGCTATACAGAAACGTGTCTTTTTCTCCGGACTAACAGCAGCTAAGAAGCTGGTGGCCTTGAGGTGGAAACCCCCTCACACGCTATCATTCCGCCAATGGGCTCTCACGTTTTTAGACATTGTATACCTTGAATTATCTACTGCTCGGCTGCATGGCGCAAGGGAAGATAATGTTAATATATGGTCGCACATTGCTGAGAAGATTAAGGAGATGATTTGATTTACATATGGTTTGGTCACAGAATCATCTGTTTTCTGTTGTGTTTTTAATTTGTATACTTGACTGCTATTCTTTGTTGGACCTGGGTGGTGGGGTGGGGGGGTTGTTTTGTTTTGTTTTGTTTTGTTTTTCCTGTTTAATTGTTACTATTCAAATGCTGATAATATCTGACTCAGATTTGCAATAAATAAAAAGAAAACATTTGATCACAAAAAATACTTTAATTTCTGAAAAAAAAAAATAATTCAAAAGCAATTTGGCGACCCCCTGCAGAAACAATAAAGACCACCCAACTGCGAACCCAGCTGCCAGCCCAGTTCTGCTATTTATATTATGTTTACATTCGTATCATATCGTTAGCAACTAGGTGCTAACTTGCCATTTTGCCATTTTTTGCCATTTTTTGCTAACTCGGAGGTGGACTTGGAGAACGCAAAGAACAGATATGGCGTATGAAACCAGTGCCCTGTGGCAGGCAGCTGAAAACTAACACACAAAATATGAAACTGCATAATTTCTTTGTTTTTATGTTATAAAAACTAATATAGAGAATATAGAGACAAGACAATATAGACAAACACCAGCTTCTCCATTTTAAAGACCTAATTTGTCCAGACTTGGTTTTGTTTATTGAATGTAATCAGAGTATCATGAGTACATGTTGTTCTTTTGATGGTATAATTCATTTTAAAAAATGCATAGTTTAGTGTCATAAGTTTACTTTAGTGTCATGGCTTTACATTCTGTACCTTGCAGCTCTACAGTGTATGGTAAGGCCAGACTGAAGGAACGATTCGACAAAACAAAATCTCAAAAGGTCCACTTGCTTGTTTATTTCAGATGGTCTCCAGTGTAAGATGTCGATGGCCTTACTGATCTTTCTCCTGCCATTCACTGACTTATGGTCGATGATTTTGACCCCTTTCCTGTCAGTGCCTGATTGGTTTTGGCCTGATGTTTGTATATGACCATTAGAGCTCTTTTAATGGATTTGCTGGAAAGGAATGCTTGTTGCTTTTCTGCAGCTCAGTAGAGGGAAGGTGGATGAAGGTCTCCACCTAGTGGCTGAAAATCTCAACTGTGTTTCAAATTACAGGAATCTGTTGCACACATACATCCCATTTACACCTGATATTACAATGTGATACATATCCAGAGAAGTTATCCAGAAAGGGAAAAAAATGCATGTTAATGCAACAAGTTGTAAATGCTTTGTGATCAGAATATGATCTGATCCTGATAAAATCCAGATCCTGTTTTAATACAGGTGTAAACGGGGTGTGAGATATTGGCAGCCTTGCAAAACAATTTCATGGCAGAAAAGATATAAAAACTAAAATTTGCATCTAAATCTATGTCTTCTTTTGAACACTGGTTCCCAACCTGAGGTTCCTGACCCCACTTGGGGGTCGTAAGGGCTTGATTTTAAGGGGTGTAAGAAACTTTTTTTTTCCCTAACTGAGGCCTATATTTCAGCATTTTATTATTTTCTGTGAAGAAAATGAAATTTAATTGTTATTTTTTTTAAGTTTCTAATGTTATTTAAGATATAAAATCAATAAAATGGTGTGTTGAAGACCTGAACACAAAATATATTTATTTCTCTCTCTGCTAAACAACCTTGTTCAGCATTAATAAAGTACACAGTACAAACAACCACTGAGCGAAGACAGTTTATCAGAAATGAGGCCAAATAAGTATGTATAATTGTTAAAAATAAAAAAAAAACATCATACAGACAGAGAATTGAGTCAAATCTTCATAAAAATATCAGTGACACATCAATGATGCAACATTCACAGGAAATAATCTGTTCAAAATTCATCCAAATCACTGGTTTTACACAAACCTCCTGCAGTTACCGTGTCTCTGTTTGGGTTGATTGTGCAGTTTATCAGTTGTTCTGTCCTGTTATTATTATTCACTTAATATAAAGTATCCATGATATACAGTATGTCACTTTGTTAGCGGTCATCAGTTTACTCAATGATTGAAAAGTGGTCCCTCAAGGAAAAGGGTTGGGAATGAGAATAAAGACTCTGTTCCACACGAGGACATAAGAGACAGTTTTTAGGCATCACAACTAGTTTGGAAGTCAGTATTTCACCTACACAAGTGTGGAAACTTGAAACCTCCAGCCCACACATCTTGTGTCCAAAAAGTTTCAAATTAAAGTGGAGGTAATTTCAATAAATTTTAATAAAGTAATTGAGTTTTATTCTTGGAAAAAACACAGAAGACACAAACTATTATTCTAAGCATTCTTTGTTTTTCTTTAGTAAATGCAGTATGATGGAATAGTAACATGTTCAAAGATTCTCATGGATAAAAATCTTGATCAGTTTCTCCTTGTCCTCATTTAGCCTGTTGTTACCATGTGTGGTGTTACAATAGACCAGTGGGAGGCAGTATTAACACACTGCAGGGACACAGTATACTGTATGTAGAAGCATGTCTGTGTGTGTGTGTGTGTGTGTGTGTGTGTGTGTGTGTGTGTGTTAGTTACATTGTGTACATTGCTGGTACAGTTCTTGTTTTAAACATACTGTTCTGTATATTTAGTTCCATGTGAGAACATTGAGTTCAGTGGCTGCGCTGACTTCACACACTAACATAAATAATTTATTCTTCATTCAAGCACACCCACCCAGCAGACAGGAAAAAAAATGTTATGAGTTATGGAGATAATTATGGACATTATTAAAGTTTTAATGTGAAAGCAGTTTGAAGAGCAACACGTTTGAAATATTCCCACATGAAAGACACATTTTAATGAATGAATGAAAAATGTGTAAGACTATACTGTCGCATCACAGTGTGTCCTGATAATGTGAGATTTATATTGATTTAATCAATTTTTAAGATGACAATCATTAGATCAGTGGTTCCCAAACTTTTCCTGGTATGTCCCCCTTCAGAAGCTGTAAAAAGTCCTGATTTCATCTAAACAATGTGATTCTTTCCATAGTTTACTGGCTTTACAGAGATTTTCTAAGATTCTGTGAAATTTTTCAGGCACTTTACTGTCCAGAATATCCTGAATTTGGTTTCTTTTACACCATATAGGGATCCTCTCATGTCTTTGAGGACTGGTGTGTAGGATTTAGTGGCATCTGGTGGTGAGCTTGCAGACTGCAAACACCTCAGAACATCATTCTCCAGGCATGTAGGAGTAGGAGAACTATGGTGGCAATGAAAAGCCTTATTTACAACCAGTGTTTGGTTTGTCCGTTTTGGGCAACTGTAGAAACATGGGAGTGCAACAACCACCATGGAAGGGCCCTGCACCCTCTATATACCATGTCTGGTTCAACTGCAGTACTCATTTGGATGCTGGGGTCTTACATATTTCACTGTTACATTAAAAGAATACAGCATTTTGTTCATCATGCATTTGTGAGAATAAAAACTCCAGCAAAGAACCTCAACATTGATTGTTGAGTTATTGTTATACAGTAGACCAGTATCAGCGCCTTCACGCTATCTCACCTGCATTCTATTGGCACTGATTGGTAGTGGTTTTCTGGGTGCAGTGGTGTTGTCTGTGTGCGGGGTGGAGGGACTTCACTTTGCTGTGAGTCAAAGGCTGTGATGCAGGTGCTGATTGAAGGCAGGTGTGATTGAATGTGCCTCGCATGATAGTGAAAGGGCTCTCACTATTTGTGTGTGATGTAAATTTAACTATTTGAATATCGGTCTCTCGTCCTCTTGTGTGGTTCTATCTGCAGGTCCAAGCCACATGCTGCAGCCCTATAAGGCCAAATTGGGCTTCCTGAAGGCTGAAGTGTGATGCCAGCCTAGTCTATGGCGACAGCTCAGAAGTCTGCCATCAAGTGACATTTAAGTGTGACAGTGAAGTGACGACTGTAGAAGCAACCAATGTGCGGCAAAGATTGGCCTGCTTTCCCCCTCACCTTGGTGAGTAGAAACTGGCCATTCCTGTTCCCTCTTAGAACTGAGGAACTGACTATTCCCCCTCCCTAAACTTAGATTATTGCTCTGTTGAATTTTATATTTATAAATAATGAATTGTGTTTTTAAACCTTTTTAACATTGTGTTGTCTTTTGCCTCTACTTAACAGGTTGTCAAGTTATGAACCTGCAGACCCACTGCAAGTTCTGCAGTGGGGGTGTTATATTATCTTTTCCATTAAATTACACAGCCTTTTGTCTGGGAGTCCTTTGTTTACACTGTTGAGTAATTCCTCGTTGTGACACGCACATTTTTGACTCTTTAACAAATAAGTTTTATCATGGCATCCTCATTCCTGATGAGAAAAAAAATGGAAAACGTGTCAAATGACTGAACAGCTCCAGTGTCACTGAATATTGACTTCACCTGGAGGTGACACTCGACGTGCTGAACCAGAAACTGTAACCATCAACTTCATTATTAAACAGGGCCGCTCCAACAGGGCAAACTAGTCATATAGCACTATAGCAGCAGCATGGAAAACTACAGACAACACATCATACTGTCCTTCAGTGTCCTCTGCATGTGGTCGTACGATCTGCCCACAACATTCGGCAGAGACAACGTCTTCCCAGGAAGACACTGATCTGTCCCAGCTGTTAACACAGTACTGTATTCGCAAAAGTACTGTTCAGGTTCACTCTCACTATCATCAGCAGTATTGTTTCCGGGCATCCAGCTGTTCTAAATGGAAAAAGGCTCCATAAAACCACAGTATGCAACCTGCTCACTACTAAACAGACACGGTTAGCTGCTCGCTGGTGAACATAATGGAGCATTTAGCTGCTAAACAGACACACGTTTCCCTCAGGAGTCGGTGCAGAAGTGTAAATAACATGTTGTCATTTGATCCATTATTAATGTGAAAATATTGATTATAATCACTGAAAGAGGAAGTAGCACAACCACAATGGAGAAATGCTCCAGTAAGGTTAGTATTAGAGAAAATACTGTAAATGCTAAAATTAGAGAAACTCTAAAAGGTTTAATGAAAAATAAATAATAATTGGCCATGTTGAAATAATGCCTAGAGATCAGGGGACAGGGTAAATTCCCACTTGGTGTCAAAACAATATAGTCTACAGGAAACCCATGTTGTTTCCTATAAACTTTTATGAAATGTCATCTATAGGCTTAACTGATGAGATTAAATATGGTGCTAAAAATGCATGTTGAGCAATTTGAGTAATTAGCATAATGAGCTAATTAACAGCCCCAAACTGTAAAAGGCTGTAATTTTGCTTCTTGTTAACTTAGAAATGTGATCAGAGGGTCTAAGTCCATGTTTGTAATGTCCACAAATCCCAAATCCCTGAATATTTCATAACATGTAAAGAAGATTTTATGAGCAATGATGTGCAGTCCCCCATCCCTCACCCTTCTCCCACCTGCATCACCTGCTAGGCTATTCTCCACATGACTAACCCACAATGCAACAGGAATACCCACAATAAATGATTGAATCTAGATCTTCAAAAATGAAATGTCTATCTGAAGCTGGTTAGTGCTAAAGGGAAAAAACAACGTGAGGAAAGGATAAAGCACAGGATAACGACATGTAACTGTTCTGAAACTGTATATTAATTAATTTTATCAGTTATCTGATGCATTTTACATTAAAACAAGCTTGTGTTTCTCACTGTTT
>JAJHUR010107330.1:6048-61118 GCA_027495735.1 Lutjanus campechanus
CCTCATCCTCCATTCTTCTTTTAGCTTTTCGGCTAGCAGCTGACATGACCTGCCCTGACCCACCACACATACACATCATAAGGTAGTCTACCAAGGTCAAAAAGTAACTCAGACTTACTTGACGTAGTAACTGTAATATGATAACTGTTTTGGAAGTTGTCATCCCTTACACTACTTGTTATTGGAAAAGTAATAATATAACAGTAATGTATTACTAAGGCATTACTGCTCAACACTGTCTAATTCTTGTCTGTATTACCTGTTATTTTTATAATGTTATCTTGCCAACTGTGATTGACATTCTGACATTCTGTCCCTGACCTGTAGGCTTGTTTGTAACCCAGAGAGACACCAAATTTCTCTTTTGAGTGTCGAGCTGAAAAGTTTGGGAGCCTCTGCTCTAAACTTCCTGCCTGACATATTTGGGTTCCTCTGGAATATTTTAAGATCTTTGCAAGAATTAAAAACAAGACTGAGAGTCTTTATTCATACTGATGTTTAGCAGGTATTATGTTTATTATGACCACTGATTTAATTTAGTGTGTTGCTGAACATGCTAACATTTGCTTGTTAGCACTAAACACAAAGTACAGATGAGGGTGAACATCATGTAGTTAGTTCTGCATGTTTTTAAAGGATCAATGTAGAGGATTTAGCAGCAACTAGCAGAGAGTTTGCAGATTACAAACACCTTCTGCTTCCAAGTGTGTAGGCAAAATTGCGGTGGCTATAGCCAGTGTTTGGTTTGGTGCAACATGGTCGGTGGAAGTGAACCTGCTGTAGATAAAAACCCTGTAGATATAAAGAAAGGAAAAACAGCAGTTCTTATTTTCAGGTGATTATACACTAATGAAAACGTATTAATGTATATTATATTCCATTTCTACCATATTCTACCAATAAATCTCTGTACACCTTGTACACTGGACCTTTAAACCAAAGTAATGGACGCATTTAAATTTTGACCTGATGGTGGCGCTAGAAGAAAAGTCACTGGACCAACTGAGTTTTACAATTCACCCTGAAAAGGACATGAATGTCTGCACAAAATGTCATGGCAATCCTTCCAATAACTGTTGAGATATTTCACTAAAAACCACAAATGTCAAACTCGTGGTGAAGTAAAAGTCAGGAGATCACCAAAGTCAATAGAATTTATCGCCTGGGAAATAATCAAGTCCAGAGTGGTGAGCTAAGTGGCCACATGACAAAATGGCATTGACATCCATAGAGCCACGCTGCTGTAGCTTGAAATCTTAAGGTCTGAATGTATGATGCAGCTTGTAGGGGATAACCCAGGTCCGCTGCGTGCCATGGTCATGCCCAGGACAAGGTGATCTCCCTTCCTCACCCCCCTCCCCATAACAAGCTTTTATGTGACTCACAAATACTTTATTACGTTTTCACACATATATATTTTTGACAAATTATTCCAGGTTAGAGTGCCCCTTTGGGCCTTCCCTCGACCCAGGGCCCAGGACAACTGACCCACAGTTCCCTCCATGTTGCTGACCCTTGGTTAACCCCCTTCAATAGCTTCCAAAAGCCTTTGACACACTCATCCACCGAAGTCTTACTCTACCTCTTCACACAAGATTTATTGGCATGGAAACACCTTATGCACAATTTTCAGTGTCTCTCCTTTAATTTATATTTTGTCTAGTGATGCTGCACCACAGGAGGTAGTCACTAAAGCTTTCAAGTCACTTCCTGCTCACTAGCCAATTTATGTGGGTTTGTCATGTTTCTTGCCTGATTAACTTCTTGTCAGAGGAGAATGAACCCAACAGGAGGGAAACCTCAGCATGACCTGCACCTTCTGTAGTCCTAAGACTCCTGATCCTCCGCCTCCATCCTCCACAAACCATCCAACTGTAATGGATGTAAAGATCTCTGTGCAGAATCACACAGCTTACTGTCAGACCTTACATAGCCCTGATTTAAAGATTGAAGGTCTATATGTAATCCTGAATTACTGCTCCTCCGATTCTGTGTGGACATCTGTCAAGTAAAGAAAAGACATTTTCAGTTTTGTTCCGCTTGTAAGAAATAATAGAGGTTTTGCTCTATTCTGTGAGTGAGGCTTTCTCTCTGATTTGGCAGCCGTTAAGTTTCCATTTTTGCCTTCTGGCTTACAATGAAGTCAATCCTGAAGGAATTGGAAAGGGAAAACTCCACTGTGTGTATGCAGCACAGTGCTGCACAGCTCTGCCTGGCTAAAAGCAGTCTGGCGGTGCAGTTCAGTAGGGCATCAGACCCGTCATAATTGCATCCGCTGTCTGGGGTCGCAGAAGGCCAGCGAGTATCGGACCGAATGTGTGTTACTGATGGAACCTTGTAGAGTGAGAGGAGCCCATTACTGCAAGTCCCAGACAAGAGTGAAAAATGAAATGGCTTTTCAAAAACTGGGCTCCTGTAACATTTTGGTGCCATATAGCAGTGAAGTAACTGTGTCAGCTGCAGTCGGGGGGAGTCGGTGAGGAAGTGGGCAGCTCAACAGGCTCGGGGAAGATGGAATGATATGAGAGCAAGGTGTAATTTCCTGGAAGTCCCCCAGAGAATCCTGGCCTCTGGATGGGAATTGTCACAAATTGAGGATGCACTGCTGCACACATACACACACACACGCGCGCACACACACAACCAGATCTCTGTTTTGCACTTCCTCTTTTTTTACTGAGGGAGTAATTGGCTCCAGCAGCAGCTACAGATGCTGTTGGGGAGAAATGGGGCAAATAAAACAAATCTAATTGCAAATAAGTTACCTGGTGAGTTCAGTTAGATATTCTCCTTCAGGGCCTCTGAGGAAAGAAAAAATAAGACAAGGGAAAAAAGTACACCTGCTGAGATGCACCCAGTGCTGCATCTGCCACACCTGTTGGGTTAATTGGATTTCCTGACACTCAGAATCTGATCATCTGCCGTACAGTAGACTGGCAGTTTTACATTTCCAAATTATTTTCCAGGCCTGAAGAGGGCAGACACGTCTTCTTTTAAACATACAGGGTGGCAGTCTTTATCACATCCACAGTCTGTTTTCCCCAAATGGAACCACAGGCTTAATTTGTACAATATTCACAGTAACACAATCTGCTAATGTCATACATGATTTTTCAGCTTATTATGAAGAACTAATTAGATTTTTTTTCATTACAACAGCTAAAGAATTTATCAAATTATTTTTAAACCTGTGCACATGCAACTCTGTTTTAGAGTTGATGATTCAACCTTTTTGAGTTGCGACCACCGAGAATAATGAGGTACGTGATCACAAACCTGCAACATCAGACAGATGTCAGATGAAGGTCAAACCGACCGAAACGTTACACAAATAAAGTGATGAATAAGAGGGATACAGTGTGCGGGAACCTTTTTCTTGGATTTTGTGGACACGCTTCCCTCTTCCTACGCACCTGTGCCTTCAGGTGTGCTGAGATTTTGCATTTTTTTCTCCACAACCATCTGGTGATGACAAGAAATTATCTTGTGACCACCTTGAAGGTCCTGATCCTCAGGTTGAGAACCACTGTGCTAGCAAACATTAGCATTTTATTTTCTAACGGTGAAAAAGTATTCGCAAGAGTTTTACTATTAATTTACCATTCATTAATGACAGTTATTATGAAGTGTTACATAAATGTCCTCCAGTTGAAGGGAATAATCTTGGTGCATTAAATCTGATTGAGTGAGGGAGATGCAACGTTCACAGGGCTGACATTTTCAGAACATAATGAGCAACTCTGGATTGAAAAAATATCACATGCTTTCCTGAATAATGTATTCGGATTTGGGTGCATCCCTAGTCTACATCCTCATAAACCTATATATAACAGCATTGTATCCAAACGTATGGGGCTTGGTTAACACACTCTTATCAGATCCATTAGTTCCACCAATGAAACAGTGACAATAGCAAGATAACTGCCCAGCAGACAACAGCAATCAGGGGAAATAGAAGTGTATTTCTCTGTGACGTGTGCCATAAAAGGCATCCATCCAAAGAAGTGTGTGTGTGTTCAGACAAAAGCCAACACAGTGGCACATGGCTGGAGAGCAGAGAAAACACCTGTCTTCTTATCTTTATGATGCTGCGGCGGCTGCGCTTCCCGTGGCTGAGGCTTTTACTACAGCAGGAGTTCCCCTCATTCACATCCTTTTGTTTTCTCTCCAGGAGAGTTAATGCCAGCTACTGCGTGGTTACCATTTATAGACTTATCAATAAGAGGATGCAAGGCTGGACTTCTGAATATGCAGAGAAACAAATCCTCCGCACACATGTTAAAGGGATAGTTTGGATTTTTTGAAGATGGGTTGTATGAAGTACCTATGCATAGTCACTGTATTACCTACAGTCAACACATCCTCATACCACAAAAGAATTCGTCAACAGGCCAATGTAATATCACAAACTTATTCTAACCTCAAACATTGTCTTATGTGGTTTGTGTGTCTATGTGTGACTGTGACTGTTTCACAGCATTAAGCATGTTAAAAAGGCTTTCTGCAGCGTCTCAAACAGCTGCTAAAGGGTACCTTCTGTATCAGTGTAAGAGGCTGAGGGGCGGTGACAAAATGTAAGTATGTGACAAGCTGGGATGAGAATTGGTTAAACCGACCGATCAAGGCAGTAGTAAACCAGCAACTCCCATGTTCTGTGAGGTAAATTTACTGTTTTTGCACAAGAAGTCTGGTGGCTGTAAAGACAGCAGTGGTTTCCTGACAGAAAAGTATGTCTGATGGCAAAGTAAATCGGTGAAAATTTTCTAAAAATAACATACACCAGTACTCCTGCTGCTTCTCCATTCTGGAGGTGTGACCATCACCAGGAAATACAGTGACTATGGATAAGAACGTCATACAACCCAACTTCAAAAAATCCTAACTATCCCTTTAATAATCCCTTGAATGACCTATGGTTCAATCCACGATCATTTTCATGTTACGGAAACAGAAAAAGTCAAATTTTTATTGTTAAGGTTGAAGTCTTCATCTGCACCAGTGGGAGCAGTGAACCGCAAGGATCTACAGCTGATAAAAGATTTTGCTGACGATACAGAGTCCAATAAGGTAATTGCACATCTCTGGAAATCATACTGGTTCTTTCATTCCAAACGTGCTGGAAACAGCAAAAACAGTAAGTGGCCATCAGAAAATTACTGTCCTTTAAACTGAAAGAGACAAGCTACTTAACTTTCGAAATGGTCCTTTTATAGGAAGCAAGATTATTATGGAAAACAATATGGTGTAACAGTAATAAGAGAGAAATAAACAGTTTTTCCTCTGTAATCACATTTATGCGTTGTTAAACCCAGTGGTGTGGAGTAGATGGATGTCATTACTTTGTGGTCACCAGATCCATCGCTCTCACTGTAATAGTCCATAAAATTCTACTGCAATCATCTCTCTTAGTACAGTAATGTCGCAACGTCTCTGAGAAACAATGGCATGACGCACACTAGATGATATGTCTTTGGTTTCTGCAGTGAGATCGGCTTGACTCAGACAAAATAATGGCACTGGATGCCACTCTGTCCTCCCTCTTTCATAGTGGAAATGAAAATGAATCAGGGCGAAAGATAAAAGCCTGACAAGCACCACAGTCAATCCTTCGGTTTAACAGCCAGAGGATTCACTACTGAACAAATGAAAGTGGTCTGCTGGGAAGAGGGGGGATGGCATTATTGTGAAAGAGGATGGCATTGCGAGAGCTGAGCAGTTTAATGTGTGTGTGTGTGTGTGTGTGTGTGTGTGTGTGTGTGTGCCTTTGTTGCACTTTCTCCCCTACAGAAAGAGAAGAAGAAAGGAGGCGTGCATGTGTTCATAGGATACAGAGGAGATGTCAGCTTCAGACCTTCTTCTGAGAGAGCAGATTTGACTGAATAAACCGCCTTGACTCTCTGAAGTCTGTTGCCCTTCTCTCTGAGGGCGGACCCTTGTATTATTCACTGCGGCTCGGCTAGCGCCTGGCAGTGATGCAGTGACTTATAATCGGTAAGTAAGTCTAGCATCAGCATTTCGCTGAAGACGTGTTGCTGTCTCTTGGGCTGCTGACCTAATCGCTGGAGCTCACAATGACCAGACTAATCCATCAATGTGACACCACCAATCCCCTCATGCCCACCACCTTCACCACACACCTCTGCATGCACACCTAGCCTCACATAGTGGGCGTGGACAGCAAGGAACGGGGAGGATGGGAAATCTGATGTAAAGTCAGGGTCAAAATGAGCCAAAGATTTCTGCTTAGGTTGTGTTTTGTAAAAGGGATAGCTTGAATTATTTGACAGTCAGTATGTTACCTACAGTAGATGGCAATCTGCACACCTCCAGTTAGGAGAAGCAGCCAGGGGCCCCAGCATGGCAGCTAAGTAATGTACTGCTGTGGACAGGATCAGCAACAAAATGTATTAAAGCCACTTAAAAAAGGTTTAAATTTAAATTTAAAATTTAGAATATTTTCACCACTCTACTTTGCTGTCAGACAGCCTTTTCTGATGGGAAACTGTTGTTATAGAGACTAAATATTCCTCTCTCCAAACCAACCAAACTCTATATGCAAAATAAGTCATTTTACCTGGTCTTACATGGAAGTCACTGGTGTACCGCTGCCTCAATCTGTCAGTTTATTTGTGTTATTGCATGGCTTTGGGGTTTTAATGGGCTAGTTTGGATTCAACTAAAAAGTTACACAATAACACAAACAAACTAATAATTGAAGCAGCGGGAGACCAGCAACTCCTGTATTCTGTGAAGCAAAATTGCTGATTTTGCCTCTAGACTCTGGTTGGTTTGAAGAGTGTGATATTTCTTCTGTAACGGTGGTTTCCCATCAGAAAAGCCTGCATGACGCCAAGGTAAAGCGTTGATGTATTTATTTTAAATTTCATTCTTTGCTGTAACAACATTTAAGATAACGGCAAACGTTTTTGTTTTTAATTTGTATATTTTTAATAATCTTTTTTCCCCCTTTTTTTCGCTCTCCTAATTTAGCATGTAATGTTTCCTTTGTGATGTTACTATTATTCTATTTCTGTATGTACATGTACCCCTTTGACCTTGTGTATAAAATAAAACACCTTTTGTTGCCGACCCTGTCGACAACATACTATCGATAAGTACCTCATACAACCCCACTTCAAATGATCTGAACTATGCCTCTAAAGTTTCAGCGTGGTGGTCTTGGGGAGTTTTCACAGTCGCAGGGCTCTAAAAGTTACAGTGTCCTTTGGCCCTAATCAGATAACCACATCTCCGGTGTGAGGTCCTGCAGGCTCCACTAATCTCATTACAACCCCCCATGTGGAGGAGCTGCAGAGGAGCCCCTCGGACGCCACACCTGCTCACACAACACAGCCCTGTGCACTGATCTAATCAGGTGATATGCCCATCATTGATTTTCAGCTATATAATTTTGAATAGGATTGAAGGGGATTGAGGCGAGGAGACAGACAGAGAAAATGACAAGAAAAAAAAGGAGAAATGGGATGGAGAGACCGTACGAGGAAATGAGGATAATGTGCGTGAAGATGCGAGATCCACGACTCGCTCTGTGTGCTGTCATCTGCATATCCCCAGGGCTCAGACAGCAGCAGACAGTGTTGAAAAGTGACTTAAAGATTTGGAAAATCCCAAAATTATTTATCTTTACAAATCCTTTAATTTAATGCTAAGTCTGAAAATCTTTTTTTCTTAAAACCAATCACAAAATCTGCATGACGGATTGTGATAATTCCACTATATTTCATTCTTGTGTCATATATTCCTGAGAAGTGGAGTGAGTTTCTTTTCAGTTTTACCTGACCACCTCAAATTCAGTTCCTTTTGCTTTTCTTTTGTGTGTGAGCACTTAAATTTAGAGAAATTACCTCATGATGTTGAATTTAGGGAGTGCTCTTGCAAACCCACAGAGTTTTAAAGGTCCAGTGTGTAAGATTTACAGCAGAATAAGAATATAATCTT
Organism: Lutjanus campechanus; assembly: GCA_027495735.1. Taxonomy (NCBI): domain Eukaryota; kingdom Metazoa; phylum Chordata; class Actinopteri; order Lutjaniformes; family Lutjanidae; genus Lutjanus; species Lutjanus campechanus. The sequence goes on from JAJHUR010107330.1 coordinate 14,008, forward strand.
CATACGCATGTTTCAATGTATTTTCGTTATCTTAGAGTGAGCTGTTTATTTTAAGGGCACGGGTCCTCTTCCACTGATCCTCAGTGCCATGCCATGTTACCAGTCTATATACTGTATGTGTGAGTGTGTGCAGGTGTGTGTGTGTGTGTGTGTGTGTGTGTGTGTGTGCATGTGTGCGTGTGGGGGGGGTCTATATGTGGGGATGGGAGGGACAGGATTTCACTTTTTATTGTCGTATGTTTTGTGATTTCATTTTTTCTGTTTTTTCTTGTGAAGCACTTTGGGTTGCATTTTAAGAAGTATGAAAAGTGCTATATAAATAAAGTTTGATTTGATTTGATTTGATTTGAAGCCACCATGTTGAACCACCATGTTTCTCCAGTAGCCAAGAACGGACCAACCAAACACTGGCTTTAGAGAGTTTTTTCTGCCACTGTAGGTTCTCTGACATGCTTGGAAAGGGAGAATAAGACGAGGTGTTTACAATCTGCAAGCTCACAGCCAGATGCCACTAAATTATACACACTGCTCCTTTAAATTGACGTCTTTTAAGTCCTGCCTCTCTTCCCCAAGTGTTCCAATAACATTGAACAACCTTGGTACCAAGCAGAACCTCGGTCGCATGTTATATAGTCACATGGCTGGCTAATGTTCGCAAACACTAGCTAACTACCTTGCTAATGATTGATGTAGATTAGCTACCTAGTTAGTTTTTTCTAACATTTGCTATCAGATGTAACTAGATAGCTAACGATTAATGTAGATTAGCTGTCTAGTTACCTAGCATTTTGCTAAAGAGCAAAACACAAGCTAACTAGCTAGCTAATAAGTGCTGTAGATAGCTAGTTAGGTAGTGTTTTGCTAACATTAGCTAATTTAAGATTTGATTATATACTGTATATGTAGCTTTTAAACATCTTCAACTATCTTCAAAATGTGTGTGTGTGTTTTTTTTTATTGATGAGTCTGGCACGTAGCATATCTAAGTACAGGAAACAGGAAAGAAGAATGTTGACAGAGGTTCGAAAAGGGGCGGGACTTAAGATGGTAAATTGTGGATAATGGCATATAGAGGCATGATAAACATATTGTTTGTTGTATCTCTCCAACTCCAGCTCATTAATGTCCCCTCACTGTCGCTGCTCTTGTGTTGTTGATTGCGGGGGAGACACATTGCAGGTCTGTGGGACAAAAGGAGGATTAATGGGGGAGGCAGCCTTGGCTGCTGATATGAGGTCCAAACAGACAGAGGACAGGACCCCTCCCCCAAGGGACAGCTTAATGACAGACATTAAAAATAATTAGGAAAGACGAAACAGTCCTGCTTGAAATGAACCCCCCTTGAATTGAAAACATGTCCCTCTGTGTGCAGCATTCAGGCTGTTCAATTATGATAATCATGATTATAACAGTTACTTCAAATGTCATTAAAATGTGTCTGTTTTCATGATGTGGTGTTTACTGTTTCAGTATCATGTAAAATATAAGCTTTGATTTTGCAGGTGGTTCCTCATTCTTTCAGCTAAGTTAGCGTTTTGCTTTGTTTTTGCACATTGTATATTTTTTAAAACAGCATGTTTATTGTTTTCACGTTAGATGCATACAGAAAGTGAATCAAGACTAGCATGTACCCTTCTCATTAAAACCTCACCTCTTTACCTCCCTGACCTAATATAAAAATACTATATATCTATCTATTATAATCTATTTATAAATGTTTGTGATTAGGATATAAATTAGATTGTAAACACAGTATAAATTATTGTTAAACAATTATAAACACCTTATAAGTAATATAAGTTTTTATACATTGATGTGGGCTCACTATTTGGCAAGATCCCCTGAAAAAGATACTAACCATCTGGTAATTTGATGTTAATTTTCATTTGCCAAATGAAACTTTTTGACTATTAAGATATGCTGATGGTGGTTAAATGACAGTAACTCATTAACAAACATGTGATGTTGAAGGTGAAGATGACAGCTGTAAATGCTGCTGGTGGAGATGACAAAGTATGCAATGAGATCTGAGGTTTAATAGTACAGATAAACATTGACTCACTATTTGGCAAGCAACAGGTCACTATTGCCCTTTATATCTTGTGTGGTGTAACATCTTATTAATGATTAAAATGTGCTTACAACCTAAATAATAACCTAATTTTAAACCATTTATATATCAAGGGTATAGCCTTATTGTGAAGTAGTGCCCAATTCTTTATGTTAACAATGAAAAATATATAATATAAAAATCGAAAAGAATTTTAAAAAGTAAGAGTGAGAGAGAAAACAGTGTCTGCAATAAATCCAGAAGTATTTCGCAAGCTCAGACAAACTTCACAATCTGTTATAACTGTTATCTGTTATCAGTATTTCACCCAAGTCACCAAGTTCTAAAAAATCTTTGTAATTTTCGTGTAACAAATTTAATTTACCTCTGATCCTATATGTCATTTTCCCATCAACACAAGTGTACATTGAGCCATATTCTTTATCTAAGCCCTAAACCGTTTTTTGTTTTTTTTTGTTTTTTTTGTAATTCCTCTGCCTTTAAGCCAGAATGCCATCAATCAGTAGAATGGACATGGGGCTATGGTGAAACTGCACAACATTTTTAAGAGAAACTGGGATTAGAGCTTAAATTGGTTACAACAAAGACAGCAGATTTACCATGTGTATTAGCCATCTTAACTCGGGATATGCTGTATTAATTATTCAACTTAAATTACTGAGATAATGAGGCTTTTGTTTGCTTAAGGGTCTCACTACAGCGAGTGTGAAGTACAATAGTATTTTAAATACTTTATTAGGATTTGATCTGGAGGGTATTTCAAAGAGAGAGAGAGCTCTTTGGTCAATATGAATCTATAGATTTTCTAATTTCACAATGCACGTCTCTTTATCAAAGATTTAATGGCCCTGGTGACTTTCTACTGCAACAAACAAAATGTGTTGAAATAACACTAACCAATGAATCATGGGAATGATGTTTGAAATGACTTAACCTGTCACTTGTTGCGTTCTTATCCAATTAACTTTCCGAATTAAGAGCAGCGTAAGGACACTAATAGATTTTTAAAATCTAACACATGAGATATGAAAACTGAATACTAAATGAGTTGGGAAAAAAATCACTAGCTTGTTGCTGAAATGAGACCTGCCTATTGTAATTTCACAGCCGAGGACTCCATAAAAAAGAAAAAGTAGAGAGTAACTAGAGAAGATGGGCTTAGGGAAGTGATTTGTGTGGCTCTCACAGTTATATAATTTATAGGTGGTTGGGGAGTGTTAGTTAGAGTTACATGTCCAGTGGACAGCAGCTTCATATTTCCATAAAGCCTCCTTTCAGATCCCACACTGGGTATGAATGTCAAAGACATCCGTCTGCTCTGCTCTGGGGAGGACTGGGACACTGCCAGGAGCGCAGTGGATCCCTGTTTAAGTCCAGTACCACAGACACACAGAGAATGGGTGGGGTGGAAACCGGAGAGGGCTCATCTCCCCCCCTTCCTGGTCCCAAAAGAAGGGATGTATTGGCATCAGCAAGCTGCAGACCCCCTCAGATAATTAAAAGTGAGGTATAAATCAGTGTGTAAGCAGTAATCACACAAGCTCCTGCCAACTCCCCGCAACGATCATAAATCTAGAGGAAAACAAAGCTTCAGCACTAACAAAGGCTCTGCAATCCCCACTGATCTGAGGGCTGGATATGCATTTCATAGAAACCACACTGCCCCTCTATGATACATCTGTAATACAGAAGACACGGTTTAATGTTTAAATCGATCTAAATGGATCAAAGGCTCCGTGAGGGATGACTTCATACAGGAGTTTTTTCATTAAAGTAATGCTCTGCTACAAGAATATAGATTAAGAGCAATTTCAGTTTTATTGTTCCTTATACAGTCTTAATCTGCTTGGCCAGTGTTTCATGTGTTTAGAACGGAAGAAAACCTGGTTGCACTTTATTTTACAATACACTAGAAAGATTTACTAAACCGTACTTTGCATCAAATTAGACAAAGACTAGAAATAATTTGCTCTTTATTAGACAGTATTAGACCCTTTATTAGTCTTTAATAGAGGGTAATTAGGGACACATTACAACAGAACATCAGATAGTTTCAGTTTCCATCAATGAAGATGTCCTAACCAGGTGTGTGTGTGTCTGTGCGAACAGACTGAGTGATGTGTTGCTTGTTTGAAAAAACACTCACCCTAACTCTATTCTAGTGAAACTTCGTGCGGTTGCTTCAAATCCAACCTATTTCATATGGTCAAAATGAGCACCAACATCCCTGGCGTTTCTGTTTCCCCTCATCAGAGCAGTCAACAAGGATTAATTAACTAATCAACTAGGTTGAGAAGCAGCACATCTTATATGATCCACAGCAGCCTTTTTATGGGAATATCCTCAAAAAGGACAAGTTTTGCAAGGAAAACAGGGAGCTGTTGGGAGCTACAAGTATCTGAATTATCCCCAATTATATAGAAACAAGAATTAACTTAGACATTTCACTTTTGTTTTCATCTTTTGTTTACATTTCACAGTTTGCTCGCTTGCTAACAGTAGAAAATAATACACTTTAGTTGACAGTACAGTTCTGTTGCAATGTGCCTCTAATTTTCCTCTGCTAACGTTTAATAAGGGTCTAATAAAGTGTCTAATTCTGTCTAATAAAGGACACATTTGTTTTGTCTAATTTGACACAAAGTGCATCTTGTTATGTCTTATTAGTGAAGCGTTGGGTGTATGGTCACTAATTGGGGTATAGCTGTGTTTGTTTACTGACTACTAAAGAACATATTATTTCTGGTTTTCGTCTAATTTAATACAAAGTACAGCATGCTATGTCTTATTATGTAAATGAAAACCTTAACAAGAGCCATAAAAAAGAGAAGATGTTACCACTTGTATCTGACGTTTTGACAGGAACAAGTAGAAGCTGAATGGAGATGGTGTTAGCCTGGCGTTGGTGTGGGGATGGGGAGGTGGTAGCAGAACCACACATCAGGCATCGTATTGATTTGTGGGGGAAAAAATTGTGAAAAGTGTGAGACATGAAAAGAAGTTATTGATCCTCACTGAAATCATGCTGATTAAAGTCTGGGCCAAGAGATAGGTCAATAATGGTTCACCAATGAATGCATCCTGATAAGGTCAGGACGAAAAAGAAAGAAAAAGAGGAATAACAACCAACTGATTTGATCTCATTTGCTTGTGTACCAGTTAGTGAAATGTGTTTCCTTTCACGTGCACAAAAACAGGATCTCTACTGCCCTCAGGACATGATTTCAAAACATGACAGATGATATCAAGATCGCATAAGATTTCTTTGTTCTTTAATTTTACCTTGTTGCTGAAAGACAGTCAGGGACGAGGACCTCCAGGGTCAGGATCAAAGCTAGTCTTGTGCGCCGAGCAGTCAACTGTAAAATGCTACGCCTGAGGACTTATCCAGGCTCATAGTGAAGAAATGACTCGCTTTTCCTTCTGTAATGCAATGAAATCAAGATGAAAAGCCCTCAAAATGTTATAAAATGAGATTCAGGAATTACAGGAAAAATCTGGTGAGAGTTACAAACTGGAAAACAAGGAGCATTAATAAGCAAGTGTCTCAAAAATACTAGAATAAATTCCTCCAAAAGCCTGTTTTAATAAGCACAATGGTTTGGTTTTCAGGATAATCAGATCCATTACTTTCTAAACCACATAGCTGCCCTTTAGCATTAAGAAAAGCTGGGTTTTATTACAGCTAAATGGAAAAAAATGCATGAAAAACTTCACATCTAAGACCACTGGGCAATAGAGCAAAGACGGATTATAGCACGTCTAAGCTATCAGAACAAACATGTTGTGTACTTATCCTTCTGCTAATCTGCAGGGATCAAAGCTTGTTACTGAGATTACCTGCTAATCAGTACAAAAAGCGCAAGTGAATCCAATGGACAATGATATTACTCTGCGGGTGTGTGTGGTGTGTGTGTGTTCAAACCCCCCATGATCAATAAGGTTGTAAGCGTGCATTTAAATCACACCGGCCCTCTGTTCTTGGGTAAACATCCGTGTGAATGGGGAAGACAGCTCTAGTATAGTCAGTGTTTTCTCAGTCAGGCCCCCGATTTTAAACAATAATGACTTTTTAATGTGGAACTGTGATTACATTGTCATGTTGAAATATGGCTCTTCTTGACCGCATTGGAAATGAGGGCCTAAACGTGAATTACTACAGCAGCATAGATTACAGCAGTGCGCCAGGTGAGGCAATCTTCATAAATTCAAATCTAATCTTAACAGAGCCGGCGGTGTCAGCCAGTGGAGACGGACTTTACTGAGGGGAGGCAGGGCCAGAGGAGACAATCCCCAGAACTCAGGCTACTTAAGGGAGCACTCAAGTCAAAAGAAAAGACCAAACAGCCAAACCACTAAAGGAATTTTTTGTGATTTTGGAAGAAATGCTTCACCTTCTTGAGAAGATGAGAAGATAGATACCGTTCTCATGTCTGAAATGAAAACCTGCAAAATTTCCAGTTCTGCCGTCACTACATCATGAAAATATCCTACGTTAATATCTATCTGTCTCACAAAAAAGGTGAACATGTTCCCACGTCATGTATTTTTACCAAGACAACTGTTGTAGGCCAACTGATAAAACTGGGTGCAGAGTAAGTACATCTTAGTTTACAGTACCATGGTGAGTGAGGCTGTGGTGAACTGTGGCAACACTCAATAAAGAAAACAATAAAACTACAATAGTTCAATATAGTGTATTTAATAATCTACATGTACAAGACAGAGAACCAGTCAGGCTATACTGCTCTACTCTTTTAATCCTGTAAAATATTATTTCAATTTGCAGTCTGTTCAATAACACACAATAAAAACGGCAGCATTTCCGGGGACAGCTCCAGCCAGGGACTGACCACCAAAAATGGAAACTGTCCCTGGAAAATAGGGACATCTGGTTACCCTAAGAAAACAACAAGCGTGGCTGTTTCCAAAATCTGCCTACCAGCACCTCTAAAACTCACGTCTGTCATTTAGATTGACTTGGGTCCAGAAAATTACATAGACATGTACACTGTAAAACCAAGGCTGGCCCAAGTATTTTGGTAATTTGTCACTCCCAGTGCAAACACTAAATTGCACAAACCGTTTATAACAGAATGAACACACACACTTTACTTGTTCGCTACGTTACCTACCAATGTTTGCTTGCAACACTAAAGTCATGTTTTGATTTTGAACGAACTAGACTGAACAAAACCACAATAATTTTAACATGTCAAGCTGGCTGCAAAGCTGGCTACGTTTGAGGAAAATAACGATTTTAAGTCTAAAATCATCATCAGGCATCTATTGTGTGTTGACACTTGTGTTATGATGGTAAAAGAAAGAGACACAGAGGAGGAGTAAATAAACAACAGGAGATAGCAGTAGAATCCTCAGCTGAGGTCATTACAGACAGTTCAATATCCACTGAATGAAGAGCTGCTGTATCCATTATTAATGTAGGTATAAAGTAATTGCCCACTCTAGTTTTTATTATTTGTTGTTTCTCTGTCCAGGACATGTGCCAATCATATTTTATATCCCCATGAAGTGGTGACACAATGGTGTCAGTGAGGTGACAAATCACAGGAATGCGGTGTGGAGCAGAGCAGGGTATCTGTCAGCACCTTGTCAGGGGCTGCAGCCCTGCTTTATCAATCCTCTGCCTGCTGCGACTACAAGTGATCGCAGTTTGATGGCTTAAGCCGTGCTCCTCACAGGGGCATTTCCTATTCAAGTCACAATGCTGTCATTGACATTTTAGAGCCTGTGTGGCACTACAGTGATGATAGCACAGTTCCTATTAGCGGCGAGCATTCTGACATGCTGACAGAATTCTTATCATTATGTTGACGGCATCAATATCTCACACCTCCAAGTACAAATCATACATGAGGAACCTCCCACACCGCTGTGAGAATATAGCACGCTTTCCTCCTCTCATCTCCACGGCTTTAATTCTCAATACCCACTTCAAGTTTGGCACAGTGAGGGAAGAACAATTGAAGACACAGAGGACACGTTCCCTGTATTATGTTTCTGAGAATATGGGGCTTTAGCAAACTGAAATTAAGTTTACAGGCTAATAGCAATATTTTTACTTCATTTTATACTTTCGACTCTATTTCAAGATCTGTCAAGACCACACTGGATTTACTTGCTAACATCATTACTGTGATTTGACATAAACCTCCTGCTTCAAATGCAACTAATAACAAGAGCTGCTGCTGGGCCAAAAACAACAAAGTAAAAAGACAGAAAAAATAGAAAACAAAGTAAAATTCCCCCACAAAAGTCACCTCTGCAATGCCTTTTAATTGTTTTTTTTCTCATGGTACACTTAAATGAAAAGGAATTTTCATTTACTTTCTGCGGGTGTTTTTATGTGTGGATATTTCAGGTCAATTGAATGAGTTTACATGTCCCAGACTTAATCATTCATGTGTCATGCAGTGTGTGACTCGCACCTGTCTGGTTCTAGTCCTGACTTGGTCTCAACCCCTGAAAGTCTTGGTCTTGTCTCGGCCTCGGTACACTCTGGTCTTGGTCATGACTTGGTCTCTGTTTCGTTGGTCTTTAAAACAGCACTGCTAGCTGAGCTAACAGCTGCTGGTTGTAGCCTTAAAGTATAATGGAGGTGAGGGTGGTATTGATCTTCTCAACTAACTTACAGCAAGTAAACGAATAGATGTTTTCCAAAATGCTGAGCTACTCCTTTAATGGTGCAATAGACTAATGGCAAGTAGTGCTGCACAAGCACAATGAGAGTCTAGAGACGATCATTTCATTTCACAATTCCCCATAACAATACTGTTTGCAAGACAGTGTTTTTCATCTTGTCTCTTAACTCACTCATAAAATATAACTTAAACAATGACAGACTTTGTTTGACTTCTATCACTGTTTAAAAATGTATTTAATTATCAAGGACACTTTTCCCAGACGAGTTGGATAAAAAGCCATCATGTGTGCAGATGTTGCCCCAGATAACACAGTGTTGGATGAGGAAAGCGTGAGCGGGAAGACACGCGAGATGAGTGGTGGGAACAAGAATGCAGAGTAAACTTTTAATTGTCTCAAGATTTGTCCCTGTGGACTTTGTGCCCAGAACATCTCAACCCTCAAAATTTTTTAAAATCCTGGCTACATCTTTAAAAATATAAGCTTTTGTAGCAGTTTTCACTTGCTGGTGTGTGTGCGTGCCTTTTTCCTAAGAAGGTATATCTATTATAAATTACCCTTTGCTCCACTGATACATCATACATTAACCTTTGCCAGCTGACAAGTCATTAACTGGCCTTGTTAACTGAGATGCATCGGCAGTCAGAGGAGCATTTACCAACCTTTATACCTCAATATAACCTCAGCGTTTCAGTGGCTCCACCAGAGGCTGGACATATAAGAAATGAAAACAGTTAGAGGATTTTTGGCACTTTCAGTGACCCCCAGTATGAGAGAGGCATATATTTCTGTGTCCCTTCACTCCATGACAGTGACATGGTAAAAGGTCAAAGCCTGTGAACGTGCCACTGAGCTGGCAGAGGAATTAGAGACCTGCTGAAAACTTGCACCACCAGCCTTCATGGCTCAATGCTCTCTTAGCATGTTCTCCACAAGCAAACACCTACATTTGCATTCCACCCCGCTGATGTGCCCCAGACGGAAATCACAGAACAAGAGAGATTATACAAGGGCAAAATACAGTGTTATCCTGTGTGTGTGTGTATGCATGTGTGTTTACAGTTAAAGGGCTAGTTTGGATTATTCTGGGTTGTATGAAGTACTTATCTATAGTCAGTGTATTAGCTGCAGTGGATGTCTGTCTGCATTGCCACAGTCTGTAAGGAGCAGAGAGGAGTACCAGCCCACAAGCTATTCAATGAATTGTTGTAGATGGAGTCAGCAACAAAAGGTTTTTTAGCCACTTAAAAAGGAGAGTTGATCAAAACTGCCTTGATCTGTTAGTTTGTTTGTGTTACTGTGTGACTTCTTCACTGACTTCTTCTAACTGTCCTTTTAAAATACACAAGTCACACAACAGCACAAATAAACTGACAGATGAAGGCAGCAGTAGACCAGCAACTCCTGTGCTCTGCAAGGTAAAATTTTCAGATTTCACTTATAGAGTCTGGTTTGTTTGGAGAGAGTGATATTTGGCTTATACAGCAGCGGTTTCCTGTCAGAAAAAATGTCTGACAGCAAAGTAAATTGTTGAAAATATTCTAAATTTAGTATACACATAAATTGATATTGTTCTTTTTTAAGTGGACCTTCTTTAAAGTGGCTAAAATACCCTTTGTTGCTGACCCCGTCAAAGCAGTTCATTGCTACTCCTAACTAGGGGCCTGCTAACCGTTACCTACTGTAGGTAATACACTGACTATCGATAAGTACCTCACACAACCCCACTTCAAATAATCCAAACTATTCCTTTCAGACAAAAGGAGATATTGGAAAAACATTAAAACAGGTGATGAGAGAATTTGGGACTTTTACTCATCCACTGTACAGAATTACACCTGAAGTGCTCCCTGTCTCCATGTTAAGGTATATTGGAGGAAAGCTTTCTGAGAATAGAGAATAGGGAATAAAGAGCAGCTGAGTGAAAATGCATCTCGTCTGAATCCCTCAAGCCCTCGCGTGCAGCCATTATCCTTCTTGTGTATGATTCTCTGATGCCTCATATGCTCTGGTAAAGTGCTCCTCTCATTAAAAAACAATGTGATATCTCCAATTTCTAATTAAATAGGACATTATCTCAAAGACAAGCTGGAGTGGGATGAGGCCCTCAAACGAGTTATGAAAAAGACTGGCTGCTCATAGCCTAATCATGCTTATGTTGATCTCAATGGTGTCTTCGCACTCAGCTGATACTCAGGGATAAAGCGGGGGTTATTACACTGCTAATCTATCCAAGAGAATGGTTATGTTTTTCCAAATCTATTGGTAATTTGAGAAGTGCTACTTTGCAGAAGAGAAAGCCCATGTGGTTTGAGGCATTTGATGGAAAATGAGTGGGGTCTAAATAGGCCTTTGTTTTCTGCCTGCACTTCAAACGGTGTTCATCTTTACACAGTATCCTCAGACACTGAGTGTGTTTTTATGCAGCTTAACTCATACTTCATTTTATAAATGGCTTCAGCAGCAGGAGAAATAACCTGTCACCTTTACTCAGGTACAGATAATGGAAGAGTCGGCATAATTGTCTAATTTTTAACTTTTAACTTTCACTTATTTTTATACCTACTTTAATATCTTCAGGTGAGCAACCTACATGTGTCTGCCATCATAAACCACTTAAGGTTCTTCAGTAGCGAAAACGAGTTGTGAGGAATTTAATCAAATGCGGACGCAGTCCGATGTTACAACTGAAGCACATGTGAGTCTCAAATGTAACAGTTTGGGCAATGGTTGTAACAAGTACAGCAAAACCAGTCAATTTCATGCAACTGTTTTTACACTGAATTCACGCCAGGATGCGATTAAATCATGTTTAAAATATAATGGTATTATTAAAACTTACTGGATGTAACAATTGGCGCATTTGTGTCCTTCCTTGTTGGTAAGTATGTTGATTAAACCTACATAATTAGCAAATCTGATTGATGGAAGTTGTAAAAAATACTATGCAACCCTAATCTGATTTAGAATATAATTAAATGACATCCGAGTGAACACAGAGTACCCTATAGGCCACTACAGCTCATGCATTGTAATTGTGTAGTGACCTCTGGAGTAATAATGTGATACAAATGAGCCGCTGGTTGTGCCCAAGCTTTGGCATTCCTTATAAACCAGAACTAGCATAGATGGATGAAAACTATGTTAACTGAACAGACACAAAGAGACAACTATGTGGAATTCAGATCCATGACATACAAACCAGGGCTGTCCCTTAACTAAGATTTTTTTCAGTTGAGTCAGATTTGGCTGATACATACTGAATACTCGACAATAAACTCCTTATTTTTCAGTTCAGTGCACCACACAAAATTCCTACGAAGTTTTACCAGTAAGACTCAGGTTTTAGTGCTTTTCTTCTTCATCTGTGATGTGAAAACATCAGATTTTCATACAGTCAGTGAAAGTAAAAGTGTGTGTCTTTTTACAGTATTCCCACTGTGAAGGGTTATTTTCGATGAAACCAGAATTGGTGATTGTTGAGTTTGATGAGAGCAATAAAATAGCTGTTTCTGGTTAAACAAAACACACTTTCACTTTCATTACACTTTAAAGAAGCTCTCTTACTGTTGTGATGGTTTTCATAGTTTTGTCAGACTTTTAATAACAATCTGAGCATGTCAGTTGGGAAAAAAACACAAGCAAACAAGCAAGCGACACCTTCCCTTCACACTCCGCAGCGCATTCTGGTCAAGTATCTGACCATGCATCACCTGCACTTTGTTTCTGTCACACTTCTTTGTTTCTATCACTCTTCTCGGCTTTCATCACAGTTAGTTTTGTGGATTTTGGTTATTTTGAGATTCGGTTTGTAAAATTTACTGCCTGTCACACTGCTGCACTGCTCTATGCACACAGCTAAAAATCAAGAGCTGAAGCTTGTTTAACAAACCACTTGTTTGTGAACTTCTGTCTGTTTAACCCTGTAACTGTAATGCACACTGTCTGAAACAAAACAAAAAAAACAACTGCTCAGGGTCTTTGACTAATAATTCAAATTTTCAACTTTCAGGGTCAGCCCTCATACAAACACAACTTTATATTTGAAAAATACCTCTGAATATTAATTTTTACTTAAATTTAACTAAACTGGTTTTCCAGCTGCCCTTCCCTGGAGTGTATAAATCCAGTTGATATTTCACAGATGTTTAGTGCTACGCTGGCCACATGCTGGTGTGATGATGTCATAGTGACATTTAAGGCGACTCTCTCCAATGCCAGACAGTGAGGAGGAAGGAGACAAAAATACATGTAGCAAAACATATTAGAGGTTAACAAAAACAAGTGTGATTCACTGAAAATACAATTCAGTATAGTGCGAATCACATCTCTACACTAAATTCTAATTGAATAAAGCAGAACTCGTCTTTACTGCAGTTTCTCTTCCGCATCATTTGGCCCTCTCATCTATTATTGATTTAATTTGTGAAAAAGTGTGCATGTGTGTGCATGTGTGTGTGTGTGTGTCAGTCCGTCCACACAGGGGTCTCGATGATGTCATTTGTTCCAGCAACACAACCTGCTGTACTCAGGGAGCAAACTGCATTTCCCAGTTCCTTCTTTTTTTCCAGGACAGTGCTCCTCTCTAACGCAGCATAGAAGGAGCATCCTGTTGCCACTGTGCCTCGGCCCCGCTGACAGCCAGAGCGGCTCATTGGCCTGAATATTCCTGCGAACACTAAGTGTTTCGCTGTCAGCTCACATCACATGCATCAAACATGATGGGTGCTTCTTGTGTGTGTGTGTGTGTGTGTGTGTGTGACTGTGCACAAGAAGCAAGCAAGAAGCAAGCGCTAATGGGTTAAATCAGCTGAAGTACCAGTTTGGTCAGACAGGGGCTCCATTAAAAGAAGCACAGGTCTGACAGTGAGGTGTCCATGTTTACATCAGAGTGCCTGAATGCAGCTTACAGACGAGCACAAAAGCTACAGCTCTGTCTCCCAGATATTAACGTTTATATAAAACTAATTTAAAACAGCAAACACATTTTGAGGGAAATGTACTGCCGACAGAAATATGTTTTCTATTAAAGGTGCCACATACAACATTCAGCTATTGTTATCCCAACTTCCCTGTTTATCCGAGATGCATGTTTGTGCATTTGCACGTGCTTGTTTGTGCATGCAAATCTCTCTCTGTCTTCCCCATGTCATTTTCAACATGGTAGCCTATTATAGCCTAGTATGGCTAAACATGTTAATATATAATAGAATCTTGAGCCATCTTTGATCAACACTGCCTAGTTTGACAGAGATCTGAGTTTTAGAAGTCTCTGTCGGAAACTGGAGCCAAAATAGCTGCGAATCCAGCATATTATATGAACGTACTGTTTATAACAATTTACTAATATACAAAGGTGATTTCGAGGAGACAGGGTTGAAAACTGCTACTGCTCCCACTGTTTTAAAGGACTCCTTCGCAGATGAAGAAGATGTTTTCTTAGTGTGGAATAAAACACATAGTACAACAGGCCAAAAGATGTGTTTTTTTGATGTGAAGGAAGTCAGTGTAACCTGTAGTTAAATGTTAAATTGTGCCAACTCACATGCATCAGTGACTTGATGCTCAATAAACAGAGTAACTACCTTAAAGGCACCTTTCCTGTCGCAGTGCCACGGGGCCACGCTGGCATCGTGCTTCCTGGCCAGCGTGCCATTCATGGGGAGATGACAAGGACACAGCCCAGATGGCTTCTTCCAGCACCGGGGCTGCCCAGACCTGATAAAGACACATAATTACACAGCTCCATTTATCTGTCAGGGTCAATCCCATCTCTACCTGATGATAGTGGGAACTCTCATGCACCAAACCTGAGTTCAATTTCAGATAACATTGTCTCCATCATTTCATTCAGCTGCTTGGTTACTGTAGATGTGTGTTGCAATGAACCTGAAAATAATGTGCCAGATGAAGGAGGAGTTTCACATTTTCAGACTGGCTAACCTGCTGAGGGAAGATCACCAGAGCTCAGAAATGATTTCTGCTGGGGTTTTTTATAACTAGAGTAAAAACCCATTCTACCTTATACATGTACATCACACCTTATTTAAATAAATGAATGCAAATTAACTACACATACTCCTTTGTAAACATCATCTCTTCACTGTATTTCTATGTGCCTACACAGTAGTACTGTAATACCCAAATCAAAGCAGTTGTAGCTCGTTCTGCCCTTCAGAGGCAGAGAGCAGTAACCACAAAAAATGTCATGAAGTTTTCAGGTTGACTAGAAAAACTGTGCAATAACGTAGTGTAGCAGGATTGTTGTGGGAAATGAATCCCCCGATGTGTGAGTAGTACCAGCATGTTGCCACAGGCATAGAAAAGTGTATGCTATTTGGAGTAGTTAAGTTATTTTAGCCAGCCATAAAGTGTTGAGATAAATTCAGGCTGCAGCATACAGTAATAGTCACTGAAAGGCTGTGTGTTGTGTTCGCTGCCACCAAAGAGACATAAAAGGTTCCTGTTCTTGCAATGTTACTATTGTGTGCCATTTTCCTGCATTCTTCACAGCAGAGTTGATCCAGACTGTGAAAAGCTAGTTAGCCGCTATGAACCAGGCCAAAGATATTTGAAACAGCTTAAAAGCAGAGTTCTCTCAACTTCTGAGCCACAGAATTGTAAAGGTAATTTACTGTATATGCTGTCACTTTAATCATGTAATCAGGCAGCAACAACACCTACATGTTGAGGAAGTGAATCAGATTGCAGAATGTTTTGTTTTCTTTGTGATTTTTGTTTGTTGTGGTGGCAAAGCCATGACACGACCAACAGAAACAGTGAGATGGATAGGATGCCTTCATTTATTTCATTATTCTTAGTTATTTACACAGACCTAAAAACTGCTCTGCCTTACAGGGAATATTACTGGAAAACACAGTATCAGCAAGCAAAAGGTGCTCTTTCCAGTGGTGGACTCAGGCTGTCAGGGGGGCAAATAAAAAGGTTGCCAGGTGTATGTGGAGGGACACCAACATGCTGAAAGCTGTGATGCACTTAACCACATTTTCTCTACTGGAGGGGCAAACAAGGGGCACTTTACCATGTTTTTCCCACTGGAAGGGCACCCTGGAGCAGTCATTCCCAAAGACTGGTTTGTGACCCACTGGAGGGTCACAAGAGATTTTATTTTGTTTGCCAAATAAATAAAACACTATATACTATATTGTCTCCTTAAGAGAGAAATAAAAACAATGAGAGGGCCTGTTAACTCAGTCTAAAAGTAATAAATAAGTATGTGTTCACTGTATTTTTGTAGAGCATTATTAATTAGGATATTTTAGAGACTACTATAAGTGCAAGATAATGGAGCAACTGAAATCCACAGAAATCTGCACCTGAACACCTTCTTTTTGTGAGCAGTGGGCCTAATGAGGCAAAATCATAGGCCAAGAGTGAATTATTGATCAGATCTAAATTGGTATTGATTGAGTCTGGAGATGAGGGAAATAGGGGTGACAGGCCCCTTACACACCGTCAAGAGGTGTCACAATCACAGCAAGCCCAGTGTATTTCCAGTCATCCTCTATGGAGCATGAACTATCAGATTTCCTCTGTGTTCCCCAGATGTCGACTGGTGTTTCGCTCTTTGTCCCTGGAGCAGGAGATTTTTATGGAGGCCTGTGGGGAAGCCGCAGAAGGGACCTGGATATATTCTCGGCCATCGATGGCTCTCTAAATGTCAGATTGAGAGAGAAATATACATATTCAGCAGCGAGACATAAGGGCTGCAGTATGTATTAAAATAAGCTTCTGTTTTAATAAGAAGCTGCTAATTTTCACCTTTAGCAATGGACATCTTTAAAATAATGTACAGCACGTATGAAGGCTATATATTGGCATGCTTGCAGTAACCTATAAGTTTCAGAATCATGACCTGCATTGTAAATGTCCTCTAAGCTGCAATTTATATTCATAGACCTTTAAAAGGCCTGTTACACCACGGGAGACAGGTATTCAAGTCTTATGAACTCACAGGGTCCAAGATCCCTGCCAAGATTCTTATTTGACAAAAAAGATTATTATAAAAATATGATTAACTAGGAGTAGCTGTCGAATCAATGCCATTTAAGAGAACTAAGGTATGATAAGACACTTTGTAAGGTGTTCCTAAAAGAGGAGTTGACATCTGTTGGTGAAGCTGTTAAAGTGTCACTCACAGAAGTGTTTGCTGATGTAGCATCTTTGAAAACAACAAGTGTACGGGAAACTCGCCATCAAAGGTTTCTGTCTCCTCATGACATGAAACACAGATCCTCTCCTCCACATAAACAGGAAGCCCATCCTACGCCATCAATTATGCAGCAAAGTTGGTCTCTTGATACCAACTCAAAACACCGGAATTTGCTCCAGGTGAGCGGTGGTGGGCGTAATTGTGTAATTCTGTGAATATCATTATTCAGATCATCTACTTCAGCATGTAGATATTTGATCATCTCCAAGTTTTTACATTGTAATAAGCAAACATTCAGTGTGCATTTGAGAAGATTTATTTTTCCTTTTTTTATTTGATTCAATACAGAAGATCTTTCATACCAACTGCCATCAGACTCTATAATTCTTATACTAATAGATGAGACTACTACAGACAAATGAATTTCCCCTTGGGGATTAATAAAGTATTTCTATTCTATTCTATTCTATTCTATGTGTAAAATACGGTCACCTTTCAGGCAGCGTATCACCAAAGTAACAGCTACCTGCTCCTCTCTACAATCTCTACATGCTGCAGCTGTGTGTAGCCTACTAGCTGGCATTAGCTCAGTTAGCCGTGTAGCCTGTGGCCCCACTGTGACTGGCTGGACAGGCAGACAAAAGTGAGCGATGAACAGAAATACAAAATAAGATAAAAAATAAAATACTGTACACACTATATACACCTTTCACACACAGATATACGAATATTTGTACAGAATAACTGCACAAGTGTTGCTATACATACAAGGTGTGGAGCACTATACCAAGGGAGAAAAAATATGAATATTGTCATGTAAAAACGGCTAATGGCTCAGAGATGGAGACTTACTGCACAGGATAAAAGCAGCAAAAATTCATGGTATGATTTCACAGTATTTTGTTTCTGTTGAGTATGGATTTTCTTAGATTGGTAAAAGAGAGAAACTTTTTTCCTTTCTCAACATGTTGTGACTTTATTTTGTTTAATTTAATGGACTAAAAAAGCTACGAGAGCTTACAAAAGTAGCAAACTCACCGCTCGCACACATCTTCTAGCTGAAACTGACTATTATCTCTTGAGGCACAAAGTGGTGTTACTAGACAGGATGGATTGGCATTAGCATACTAACACAATACAAAGATATCTTTGACATAATGTCATAACTGTTACTTCTTCATATCCAATCTAATGTTGTTGGATTTTTCAGTTTAATTAAATTAAACTAAAAAAAAAATCTGTACTTTAAAATTCATTTTTACTATTTATATTAAAAATCTTTTTATTAATTCAAAGTAATTCTGTAATGCAAACTGAACTTTGAAATTTATTCAAATTAAAGTATAATTTAATATAATGTTATGCCATGTAATGGCATTAATATAATGTAAATATTACATATTATGTAATCATATTTAATGTAAACACCCCTGGTTTCTGTCTCCTAATGACATGACACAGGGATCTCCTCCTCCACATCATCAGGAAGCTCATCCTACACAGTCAATTATGCAGCAAAGATACCAACTCAAAACACCGGAATTTGCTCCAGGTGAGTGGTGGTGTGTGTGTGTGAATGTGTCATTATTCAGATCATCTGTTTACCACGCAGCTACTCAGTGCTGAGATTAACATTTCCATTTGATAGTTGTTACACTGTAATAACCAACGACCTTGTGGGAAATGCCAGTGCTGTGCATTCCCCAAGATTTTTTTAAATATTCATTCAATTTATTTATTTTTATTGAATTGAATTTGACATATAAGATGCTAATCTCCATTTGGTGAATTTGTTCATTTGCATTTACTTTGAGTTCTCTATATAAAAATATGCAAGACAGCCTGCTGAAATGTAATGATTTTGTATGCAACTGCAGATGTGCATTAGTGAACCATTTAATGCATGAGCAGAGACAGACAGTAACAGTTAGTAGTTTTCCGCTGCAATGACACAAACTTTGAGACAATGAAAAGTTCTTCTGTGAAACTCATAAGTGCTGACCTTCATTTTAATTTAGCAGCTGCCACTATGTACTTTGTCTGATAGTGACAGCACTATAAAGAATGTCACTAATGAGCTTTTTTCTCTTTGTTCTTCAACACAGGCATGTGTGTGTCACAGTGAGGTGAAGTCCTTATTCATACGATATGAATCAAGGTTATAGAAGACAATGGTGAAGATCTTTTGTTCGATGGTGACACTATAAAAAAAAAAAATCAAAGTACTGTTCCAAACAAAAGGCTGTAAATCTACACACAATGCTCACAAATTTTGCTCATTACTGCCCTATTTGGAGTTTATTATTAAAAGGTACAGAGAACACTGTATGTCAACAACAGAGAAAGAACAAAAGAGATTCACCACCAATCCTCACAACATCCTCTCTTATTTTCAGCCTAAATCTCAGACACATCTTTGTCTCAGCAGTCGCAGTAATGGGTGGTGCTGTTACAGTAGGTCATGGATGAATCAGATTGGACTGACAGTGTGAGATGTTGCTCCACGTCTGAAATGAAATGGTGGTGATTACAGTGCTGTCTGCACTAGATTAACAGAAAGCGGAGGCAGACTGCAGCACTTGTGCTCAGGTCTGAGACGGTCAGGTGTGAAATTAAACAGGAAAGAGACACGGCCGAGGATTGTGCAATACAAAAATGGATCGGCCCTACTGCATGTATAATTGATGAAAACATTTCAAGAGTGTGCTGCATCAAATATGATGAATCAGTGAATTATAAAGTGAAGTACTGTATGTGATACAGTGACCAATGTGTATAGTACACTCAAAAATATAAACGCAACCCTTTGGTTTTTGCTCCCATTTTTTCTCGAGTTGAAGTCGAAGCTCTACTTGTTCTATGCACACAAAGGTTTATTTTTCTCAAAGTTTGTTCACAAATTTATTAAAATCTGTTAGTGAGCACTTCCTTTGCCATGATAATCCATCCACCTGACAGATGTGGCATATAGAGATGCTGATTAAACAGCATGATTATTGCACAGGTGTGTTTTGCACTGGCCACAATAAAGGCCACATAAAACGTGCTGATTTACTTTGAAGAAAGACATTTATTACGCACTGAACTATGGCTGTTTCACATACAGATACTATTTTTTTCCCCAGGAGGGTAAAGTCATGACCCACCCTACTCTGCCTCTGATTGGTCGAGGTTTTAAAATGCTAACTGATTATGTTGCATCACACACAAAACTTCCCAGATGTTCTTCTCTCTAATCTCAAACATGGACACACCAAAAGATTTGAAAATAACAGAATACACCACACACTATAAGATATTGTCAAGATAATAGTAAGACTGGATCTGTAATCCCCTCACATCACCAGATAACCTGAGCTGAACATTGCTACTGACTGAAGACACAGGCTGAGTCTCACGAGGGGTGAATCAGGTAAATTGGCCTGACACCCCTGTTGTGTGAGCCTCACATTGCCCTGATATTCTTACCCCAACCCTAACAAATCACTTCTCATGCCTAAACCTAACCAACCCAACCAACAAAAGCAACAAATACTAGCCAATCAGAGGCAGAGCGGGGTGGGTCATGACTTTGCCCTCCTGGGAAAAAAAATTGCCATGTGTAGTCCTATGTCAAATAGACATAGTTCAGCCATAGTTCAATTTAACAAACTGGTGAACAAAATTTGAGAGAGATAAACCTCTGCATAGAAATACTTTTTTTTTTTTAACTTCAACTTACTTAAAATGGGACCAAAAACAAAAGTGTTGCATTTTAATTTTTGTTGAGAGTGTAAATGTTGCTGTTATAAAGACAACGATGCAAAACATATTCCCAAATTCAAGTAAATTAGATCAACTCCCTGATCCCGGCTTGGGAAATAAGAGAAATGTGAAAATGGGATTTGTGTGCTTATAGTCACTGCCTGGTCGCCAGCAGCACAGCTGAGGGAGATAAGGAGGAGAAAACATAGAAAGGAAAATAAATGTAATCGAAAACAAAATGTAGACGAAGATACAAGTCAGCTGTCAGTAGAAAAACACGTTCCCCACAAGCAGCAATCACAATCCATATATCATACTGCTGCGAACCCATCGTGTGTGTGTGTGTGTGTCCATACTGTATGTGTGTGTGTGTGTGTGTGTGTGTGTGTGTAACCAAATGGGGGTGGGAAATGCAGAGCATACTGAATTATTGAGTTGAATTTTCACGGGCTGAAGGTCAGTGAGCGAGGGGGGAACAACATGCCTGATTAAAAATAGATGTTTTCTTATTGTCTGCCACGCCAAGTGCTGAAATATCAAAAAACTGCAGGGATGATTTTTCCCAGAGTCAACACCATCAAAATCATCTCCCATGAAAGAATAAACATGGACAAATACGAGCAAGAGGATTGTAACAAGACACTGAAATAAACTTCACTCAGTCCATCAGAATAACACCCATGACTGAACCGGCTCATATTACTCACTAAAAATATATGATTATTAAGTAATAATCATGATTACAGTCTCCATTAGCACATCATAATTGATCTTTAAGGAGCTTCTGAGATTTATACGTCCCCTGTGCAGTGAAACTTTACTCCAATAACAAAGATTTCTCAACCAGGAGAAATCCATTGTGGACTAATTGGATTATCAGCAGAGAATTACAAAATGATCTCACAGCGTTGCCTGTAGTCTCTTAATGAGCTCCGGCCTCATAAACGAAGCATTGGCCTTCTCTTATGGCCTAATTGATATTTCATTAGAACCTTTCTATTTATGATTTTAATGGCTTGTCCTATCACAGTACAAGGCAGGGCTGTTAGTGGGACTAGCCGCAGGTTCCTATTGGATATATTGTCAGCTTCAATGTGGTGAGGATGGGATCTAATAAAAAAGCGGGATTTATGCTTTTACCCTTTGGATACTGGTTTACAAGAACATGGAGTCATTAAACACATCTAGATGTCCCCGTCCTTCAAATACACACACGCAGACATCCATGTACATGTAAGGGACGTGTTAAACGTTTCATGTCAGTCCTCAACCAGAACACAGAACTTGTCATTTACACCGACTCGATCTGTTATCTGCCTCTATAGACAACCTCTCCACTCACACCTTCCTCATCTACAAGTAGGGATGTAGGAATCAAATTTTCCCGTCATCAGAATCAGAATCTGGGTTTACTGCAAAGGAGGTTTACACATGCCAGAAATTTGTTGTGTTATGTTGGTGCATAACAATAAACATAGTACAAGGAAAATATGATTTAAGATGAAAGTCAAGAAATAGAGATGTACAGTTGGTGCAGGAATGAGCAAAATATCATCCAGGGAAAGTACAAAATATATTTATTTTGGCCAAAAATATCAAATCATGTTATCATTAAACTATTTACTATTAGTGCTCCAGTATAGTGAAACTACTTTCCATCATGATCACTTTGGATTTAATCAAACCTAACTAATTGAACAACTTGTGCTTAACAGACTATCTCAACTCAAACCGTGATCTTTTCCTTAACCCAAGTACAAAACAAAACTGGACGTAATAAGTCATCTAACATTGAAATAATACATTCAACATCAAAGTTCTTCTGGTTGGAGGTCCTGTGCTGAACCCATCCATCCACCACACCCTGCTGCTGTTGAGGACTGTCAACCTTTATACTATGTCAACTGATTTTCTAAAGCCTTACTGCTAAAAAGCCCTTTCTGGCATAAAGTCCTGATGGCTAACTTCCTCCCATGTGCGCGCTAGCCTCTGGAACCTACACATACTGTACCCATAACACCCTTCTCTGTGTAGGTCTCCGGAGAAACATGCTTCCAGCATCACAAACACCACAGCCAGAGCTGAAGCTGACCCATGAGGAAGATCATAACATGTGTGATCTTGATGCAGGTAGTTTTCTCTTTGTCAGTACATAAAATGCTTGCTATCCAGCTCACCAAATGTTATGACCCATAAACTAGCTGCACTTCAGAAAACTAGCAGCTAGCTAATATTACATACTGTAGCATAACACGTCACGGCCAGACTAGCTGGAGCTGCACAGACAAAGAGTCTGGCTTTGCTGTGTCTCTGTTTTACTGGTATGTGTTCCCATGTGGCTTATCACATTAAAACTGATAATAAAGACAGAAGAGCTGTGCTGTGTTCAGGATGCCCCCTGAAACTGGTGATAATCATGGCATTGACGCTATCAGAAGTTGTTAACAGGTTTCATCAAAATGTTTCACCACAGTATATAGTAAAACTGGCAGATTTCAAGTGGTTCCTTCCTATTTGACTCGCCTAATCAACACTTAATTTGATGTAGTGTATCTCCACCCTTGTTAAGGGCTTCGGCCGGACAAGTGATGTCTCTCCTTGCCAGACATGACACCACCTCCAGCTCCACACCCCCGTGACTTCCTCCTTACAGCTTGATAAATGCTAATGGTGGACACAGAGCTTGTAGATTGGAGTGGGGTCGGATAATGGTGGTGTTTGGGGTGGGGTGGGGGCTAGTGTGCAATGAGGGGTAACTGTTAAACTAGTTAATAGATTTATCCCTCCAAAAGGAACCTCCCCTCTCTCCTCCCCCCCTGCACCTGTCCTGATCCCCTGGACCACTCCACAATTTGTCACACTCCTCTTTCCACTCTCCTCGTCTGGTCTCATTTACTCTGTGAACAACAAGATGGAGCATAATGGCTCCACAGCTGGTTGGAGAGTCTGTGGGTGGTTCTGTGATCCTGCAGGTGTCATTAAGTGTCTATACACGGTCAAAAAAACTACAGGACAGTGAGCTCAAACATGTATAAGAAAATACCCTCACTACACTGAAACAAACCCACTGGGCCCACCAAGGGGGCTCTTCTGAAAACTCTCTTATATTCCAAGGGTGTTATTTAAAACCCACCCAGGGCATTTCATCAAGAACCCTTTTATATTCCAGCGGTTTTTATCTAGAATCCACCCATTCTACTGAGAAACTACATTTGTATTATGGTACAAAGAACCCTTGATGAAAGAGTTTTTCAAGGACTTTAACAACCTTTGATGAAGTTCAGTCCAGAATCTTTCCACCTTCCAAGGGTGCTAAGAAGAATCCACCCAGCAGTTTCCACCAAGAACCCACTGGGTTTTATCTAGAGCCCACCCAGGGCATTCTCCTGAGAACACTTTTATAATATGGTACAAAGAACTCTTGACAAAAATCTTTCTTCCAGAAAGGGTTCTTTGGATGAAAAGGGTTCTTAATGGAACCCCTAATCTTACAAAGAACCTTTGATGAGCTCTTTCTTCAAAAGGAAACAGTTCTGGGTAGAACTTCAACCATTCTGGAAAAAACCCTTTGAAACACTTATTTCTAAGGGTGTGTATTTGGTGGCAATTTGATGGATGTTGCCTGACTTCTGACTACAGGCAGCCGTATGGAGATGCTGTCCATCATGCAGTAACAAGCGCCACACTGAAGGAGCATCATTACATGCAGAGGCCAGTCTTCTAATGACTTGTGTATAGGGAGGCCTGGGTTTGTTTGAACATGAAGACTTATGAGTGTGGTTGCTTATAGGGAGTGTCTCACAGCCACAGCACTGTACAGTGTGGAGTGGGGAGCAAGGCATGGCACAGTGGATTTGCTCTGATCAAAGGGACGGGACTTTGATGAATGCTGTTCATTAGAAACACCCGAGCGGGTTTAAGGGAGAGGACTTAGGGACATCAAGGGAGGGAAACAGAGAGAGAAAGAGAGATAGCAAAGGAAGGAGGGAGAGAAAGATGAGTAATAATATGCAACAACATGGAAACACATCAGTTTTACAGTCAAACCCATTTCCAATGCATCTTTGCACTGAGTTTCCATTCAATTTCCAAAAGTGGCCACTGGGTGGAGACAACTGTCTTGTAAGTAAAACCTCCCTCTGCTCTGTGCTTCATTCACAGCGTGAGTCCACACGTTACGCTGACCTGTAGCATTTTTCTGTATTAATCTAAAATAAATGGGGTAGTGTGTCAGTGTGGGGAATTACATGTTAATCTGAGGGAATGAATAATGAGCAGCCATTAAAAAGAGAGACACTCTGTGGACAAAACCAACTGCCCTACGAGTGCAGCTGACTGATTGTTTTATGGATGGAGGCTGACACGCACAAAATGGGGAATGACAGATGAACTCTCATCCTCCACTCATTAATACATACAACTGGATTATGAGGTTAAACTCTGCTTCCTCTGTCTGCGCTGAAGTTAGTCTCAGTTACATCTGCTGGTGTCCAATACAGCATAAATGTCTCATTATGTTACAGGAAACTGAGGATGGATGCACCAACAAAGATACAAAACTTAGCAAGCTTAAATTTAAACCTCAGACTAGTTTTTACTTTAAACCTAAATTAAAATGAATTTTGCTGTACTAAAACTTTAAACTCAAATAAAACTGTGATCCAGTATTAACTAAACTTACACTTGAGGAGGTTTAACTTTCAAAACTGGTGCCATTTGAGACAGATTAAGCAAAATAATTCTTTGTTGAGCATCATGAGTTGGCTAACAAGGCTAACGAACTTTTTAGCTAGCTAGCAAAAAATGTGAGGTTTGTTAACTTTTCAGCTAGTGAGCAAATAATATGTTTTTTCCCCCCTTATTTAGCTCGTGAGTAAATAATATAACTTTCTGCTACTTTTTTGCTCGCTATCAAACAATCTAATGTTTTTTTTTCTTATTTTGCTAGCTAGAACAATATTTTTGAAAAAATATTTAGTTAGCTAGCAAACAACATAATGATTTTTGTTAATTATTTAGCTAGCTAGCAAACAATATACCTTTCAAAAAACTTTTTAGCCAGTTAGCAAACAATGTAACATTTTGTTGACTTTTTATCTAGCTAGCAGACAATATAACGCAACGTTATAATGCATTGTTTTGTTAAGGAACAACCCCCACCATACTTGCTAGGTCCCAACAGCACTTCACTTTATTTACTTATTTATTTACTTATCTATTTATTTATTTATTCAATTTGTGACAGCAGCATCTCCATTTTGATTAAACTCTATTTAATTTCAATTTACATGACTAAACCTAGATTTATCTATAGATTAGATTATATAGATTATATAGATTTGCTAAACTCTGATTAGAATTGATCTTAGATTAAATTCATATTTGTTGGAACAACCTAGCTGGTGTAATAGCTTAATGGGGTTTAGAGGCAGATTTTTTATGACTGCCAGAAGGAAAGAATACCAAACACCAATCTGTCTCCTCTGTTTGCAGCAATAGTGTACAAATTGATTTGGTATGCTGTCCGCCTACATCTTTGCTGAAAAATATGGAGAGAGAACCAGATGTCACAAGAAGTTTTCTGAGACACCTGAGATTCAATTCCAGAGATATGAATACCATTTTCGATTCTGGTGCTCGGAAATTAAATGGACAGACAGAAGCAAATGGGGAATCTGTGCTTTAGACTGTTATTTTAAAATTCACTGCTCATAGAGGCCTCCCCTATATACTCAATTCAATTTCATTGCAATTCAATTTGACTTTATTTCACCAGGATAATCCACTCAACCTCGATCTATCTCAGCCACTTTCTAGGGAGACCTATGGATATATATATGAAAAACAATACATCGCCCATGAAGACACAGGACCCAAAGCAATTAAAAAATATATTAAATAGCAATAACAGTCTGCAAACTATATCAGCATTATAAAAGGGGTGGACAATTATATTTTATGGGGGGCCACATTAGAAATTGATAATGTCAGAATCTGTATATAGTGTATAGAACTGTCAGAAGTGTTGTATCTAGGGTAGATGTCTCTGAGCAAATAGCTGGCTAACACAGTAATACACAATTCTTGTTGGCAAGGCCCAAAATGTTAAGTTTTACAGTATGCCATTCATACAAGCTGCAACGGTACTAGGAGCAACGGTAGAAGAAGAATACTGGATGTTTGGCACTGAGTGAATGAAGTTCCAAATAAGATACAGTTCATTTTAATGGACACAGCCCTGACCCCTTTCAGAATACAGGCTCGATAATGGTTTAATGGTAAGAAAAATTATACTGACTGAAGTGCTCATGATGGCCTTGTGGTCACATGGAACCTTTCAGCACATAGTTCCTGATATTTTGTCCAGGTCTGAGTTAAGGATACCTTTGAAAGAAGCATTTGTGGCTGAAGCTCTAACCCCACTAGAATACCTGTGTCCTCAGCCAACATTACTGTCCTCCTGGGGCTGTAGCGGACTCAGATGTTAAGAAGTTATATTCTATTAATGTGTGATGATGTTAGTCCCCGTTGTAGCCATTTCAATATAGTAAGACCATTTTTTTAAAAAATACTGACGATAAGGAGGTCGCTGAGAAATTTCAAGAACAGATGTCACCATCCAATCAAAGCAAAATGAAAAAGGCAATTCTTTTTTCTTTTCTTTTTTTGTTAACAAAAACCTTGAAATGTCAAAAGGTTTTGATACCAAATCACAGCATGAATTTATCTATGGTGTTCCTCGAGGTCTTGTGTCTTAATGTGGTATTATGGACCATATTTAGCAATTCTGCGGTTGTAAAAAAAAAAAAAAAAAAGGTTAAACTATGCACCAAATCTGTGAAAGCAACAGTATCAATCCAAAAACCGCTGCAACAACTTCTGAAACATGATAGAGAATTGGAATGACCATCATACACTTCCATCATAATCCTCTAAGACCTCCACACACTCTTTCAATTTTTGACTTGGCGTCTGGACAATCTTATTTCAGATTTATGACTAGAAAAGGTTCCCAGAGATTCTCAGAGAGGAAGCAGAGGTTCCCAGCTTTTAGATGATGTATAGTACTTCTGTATGGCATGTACTGTCGATCTGCTTTCTCCCTATAAAGATCCCCTGCCCTCCCTGAAACAGGCAAAAACAGGTTTATGGTAGGGAAGGGTGGAGCAGAAGATGTTGCTAAACTAATGCTGAAAGTGGGGAAAAAACCTGCAAAGTCAAATAGCACAAAGTACACAAGAATGAAGTCCTGATAAGGGTAGGGGTAGGTGTGAAATGTTTAATATCACGCTCCTGTGATGTGCACCGGCCAGGTGATATTTAACCTCATTATGCGACATTTTCATTAGCTTTCTCTGCCTCAGTTGATTCAAAACGGAGGAGTGTTACGCAAACAGAATGACAGGCAATTAGCTTCCCATGACTTCATCTAAATTACGTATCAATTATGGGATAATGAGGAATTAGACCCATTCATATGTGATGATGCTAGAAGAATTAATGTGGAGCATGTAGAGGAAGCACATATCAAAAATGCAGTAAATGCTGTAAAGTCTTATGGTGCAAAACCAACACAGAGAAGCTGAAAAATAATAGGCTTTGTGAAAGGGTTTGCACTGTATGGCAGCTCTTGGTCCACACACTCCAATTCCTGAAAAAAAAAAACATGCTTGTGCGCTTTTTGTGAAATTACATTGTTATAGTGTACATTTCATTTCATGGATTTGTGGTACAGGACTAAGAAATACATCAAACGTCAAAAAAGCCAACTGGCTAGTTTTCTTAGAAGCCATTTCATTTGCACCACAAAGACGCTCTGCCTCCGCTTTCGAGATGGATCCACTATATGACAAAAAGGGAGGGCCTGTGCCACCTTCGAAGGATAACTCTGCACCTCTTCATTATTCTTTATACGCACAATTAATGGAGGGTCTTTTCTCTCCTTTCTTCTTAAAGGGCATCTCACGAGTGATAAACTCCGGATGCAAAATGGTTTTGAAATCTGCTGAAGTGGTTTGAGGGATGAAGGAGCATGGGGAGGGCGGGTCATAAACTGTGCAGAGAACTAAATTTGGATGTGAGACGAAGACAGCCAGGCTGAGAAATAGAGACATCAAAGGACAGAGGAAGAAAGAGGGAAGCTCTCAGACGGTAGTTTTTGTCTCTTGAGATGGTCTCTGATACTACTTTCAACCACCAAGTCCTGTGTTTGATGTTGGATGGTGAACAAACGTTCAAATTCTGTTTGACCCACTCATACATGACTGTCTCAGGTTAATTCCTGGTCAACTCCAGCTACACCAGACCTGAATCTGCAACTGTAGGTCTATACATATCACTGTTATACAAAAGAATTAAAGCAAACCATCTATATTTGCTAAAAAGAATTCTGAAGATTCAACATGACGTGTAGTCATGTTCAAATATCTGATGGATGATTATGTTTCAAGTTCAAGCCAAAGCCTGTAACTATTTACTAAATCTATAGGGCTGTTTACATATGGTATATGGTACATGTGCAAGTGTATAGTACTCCTGTTGTAGTCTGTAAGAATGTAATAAGCCTAAAGATTATGTTCATGGATCTAAGTCAAATACATCAACCTACACTGACAGTAAATCTGGTCACTCTGTCTGAGGTATAATAGTCAGCATTTCACTTTAAAGGAGCGCTCTGACATTTTGTGAAATGCACTCGTTTGTTGTCTTACCCAGTGTTAGATGGGAGGATCAATATCAATTTCATCTCATTCAGCAGTACAAAGAAAGAGGTCTGGGATGTGTTTAGCCTAGCTTAGCACAAAGACTGGAGGCAGGCAACAGATAGCCAAGCGCCATCAAAGGAGCCTTATGACAACTTCAAAGCTGTTACTGCATGTGTCTTATATAATATGTAGTGCAACATCTAACAATTTAATCTGACTGACGTTAAATCTGGCATTATTTTTCAGTCGATTGATTGCTTAGTCCATGAAATGTCAGAATTCTTTTTCAGTTCTTCTCAGAACCCAAGGTGACATGCTTCAAATGTTTGGTTTGGCCAAAAGTCCATAACCCAAATATACTGAGTTGATACTGATTTATGACAAAGTAAAGCAGCAAACCTTCTCATCTGAAACACTGGAACTGAAATTTTAAAATGAATTTTTCTGCATTTTTTTTTTTGCATGAAAAATGAATGAAAGCATGAAAATAGTGGCTGATTATTTTTCTGTATGACTAATCAATTAATCAACATCACAGAGAACCTGTCATGTATGTTTTAAGGAAACTAAAGAAGGCAAAATGTGTGTGCAGAGTTCTTGTTAACTTACAGAGGAGCAACAGAAACCTACCTGACTGGAAACATCACAAACTGGTGTGGGATTAATACAGAACAGGACAGGAACTCTGAGTGATTAAAGCAGCCCAGATCATTGATGCCCATCCTCCAAGCATCAGTGATACCAATGAAGTGGGGTGCCTTTGCAGAGCCTAATGGATAGTAAGGCCTCATCCAAACTACTATGTCCAGATGGCCATTTTGGCACCCTTTCAGGAATGATCTCCATCCAAACTAACACGCCTGAAAACGCATATCATATGACCATTCATGTCCACTGGGTCAATACTGGTGTAAACAGGAAGCAGTCAGATACCAGGATAATGGTATGAACGTAATGAGGCGAGGAAATGTAACCGTTCTTCACATAATCCTTTTGTATGATGCCACTTTTGTTAAAACGGTCAATGAGATTTGTTCTTTGTCTTTCTTTCCCGTCATTGTATTTACAATGTCTGTGCCTAAAGACCGCGGCTGAACACGCTAACAGGTGGCTCACCAAAGGTAGCAGCTAACATATAGGCGTAAACTTTGAAACACTGGTGAATCAAAGTGCACACACATTTAAGACTGGTCTCTTTTCTAAGTGAACCCCAAAAACAGTAACGTTAGGTATAAAGCTCACTGGCTGCCGTGGCTGTTGACTCAGTGAGTAATGAAGGCAGAGATTAAATGGCAGATGAAGATCAGTTCTGAACTAGACATCCAGAGACATGAACTTTTAAAAGAGCATCAAAACTAAATAAAAGAGCATAAAAAATAAATTAAATAAATAAATTGAAGGGATAAAGTGATAAAGAAGCTCACAGCGTCTGTAAGCCCCCAATGTAGTGAATGGGGGAATGACATATAGTGACGGAGAGACCCAATCAAAAATCACACCAGGGTATCTGTGTCATCGTTTCAAAAAATCTCCATTGCTGCCCATCCGGACTAAAATGCAGTCCCCAAATTTTAAAATTGAAACGGAGCCAACAGCATTTCCAAACATCTACCTTTTAGGCGTCCTAAAACACTGGGATAGTGCCGACATCGGGTGGAAAAATAACAAAACAAACGCAGTTTAAAATGAAAACGTAGTAACGTGGATGTAGCCTAAAAGAAAAAAGTCATCACAGCCATAACCAGTTCACCCTGCTGCCATCGGGCAGGAGATACAGAAGTATCCACTGCTGTACCACCAAACTACAGAGCAACTTCTTCCTCGGCACTCCATCATGATAATTTGTTTTATTTTTATCCCTTCAACCAATCTACTGTATATAATTTAAACGTTTTTTTTTGTTGAGTAATAGAAAACAATACACTGTAGTTATTCACTGACCAACCAACAACTGCAGAACATTTTAGAAGACTTAGCTTCAGGGTACAGTTTACCAGTCTTTTGAACAAGTCCAGTTGCTTTCGATTTAATCTTTCTTTGGCTTACAATGACCTGGACGAATGAGAACATTCACGGACATGTTACCAGTCTTATAAATGTGGGGTAACTCTTGGAGTTACTGTTGATAAATTTCGTCAGCTAGGCACACATGAGAAAGACCTGCACAGTGTTGGGGTCCAAAGAAAATAGTTTATTCTCTTTTCAAGGTAAAGTTTCGATCTACAGGACTTAAATAAGTAAGATCTTGTTGATCGAAATGCTGCCTTGAAAAGAGACTTTAACTGTTTGTTTGGAACCTGTGTGTAGACCAGTTTCCTTTAAACCCTGCAGTGACAAATTTTTTGTCTTGCACCCAAATATTTTTCCCTACATGTGGGCACACTTGGTCCTTCCTCTATAGTTAGTCACAATCAAGAGGCAATATGTATTTGAATAAGCATGTAATAATAATGAGTTTTATATGTGCTATTACACTTTCCAGTCATCTATAAACCCATGGAGGCAGAGATCAGAAAGATTAGGACTTTGCTGTTTCGGGTATCCCTTGATATTTTTATGTTTGCAGTTTCTGTGCTGTACAGTATGAGGCATTTAATGTAATTTAATCATTCTTTATAGATGAAAAACAGTAACATTATGCACTGCGTTCAAGGAATAAATTGAAAACTATAGGTTCAGTAGTCCCCTTGTATGGTCACTGGATTAAAAAGCAAATATTTGGAGTAATATCTTGTTTTCTCACGCCAGAAGGGAGGTAATGATGCAGCTGCTGACTGCATCACACTTTTTCATTTACTTAAAGATGCAGTAGCTTATTCTGTGAGTGTAAACCCAGCATACATCAGGGAAATGCTCATAGAAATAACACAATAAATCATGTCATGCTGCACTGTATACTGTATAAAGCAGACCATACTAAAATAGCTTCGGTGCAGTGTACACTAGTTAACATATTGTAGCTTTTACAAGCTTTTGACACTTTGTTGGAAGAAATATGAAACCATTTATCCTGAAGAAATTCTGACATTTTAGCTGTTTGTCAGTGGTAATTTGAAATACTGTCACGGGGAGTACACAGAGAATTGAGTCTGAGGGCTGGCAACAGGAAACTGTTTGTATTAAGCATAGTTTACATAGTTTTCAAGATACATAAACCAGCAGAATACAGACATGTATATGTTGTATACGTTGATGTATATAAGCATCATTCTCTCGTCAAACTGTTCGTGACATAAGTGATCTCAGAAAGAGGTTAATGTCTGCTTTCTTAAGGAATTCAAAACAAACGTCAGAGTTTGCATCATAAACAAATCTGAAATACTTTATTAATTATAAATACTAAAAACACTGTCCATCTTGTAAAAGAGAATTGTTAATATGTAGACTTCACACATCATCTCTTGAGAAAAACATATGTTTTATGCATGATTGCTAGACACCAATCTCATATTGGCAAAGTCGTTCATCTCTGGATGACTTTGGCAGCGCACACACAACATGAACACACAGCGTTATAATTAAGAGCACTGGGTGGTGAATACCATGGCAGTCATAGTTGCACTGGGACTTCTAATTCAGGGTGAGGATCCGAACATGAAACTAAGATTCATCTACAGAGGTAGCAGGGCACTGCCGTTCTGGCAGAAATCTTTTTGACAGCAAGATTTCTGCTGGACGTGGCTTTGTGTAAAAAAGTCTGGAAGGATAACTTCTCCCATGTGTATCTCGACCGCACCGTTGATGATGGAGTTTCGGAGATGCCAGGTTTTGACAAAGATGAAGAAAGCTTAGAGTAATAACAAATATGATAGCAGGTTCTGCTGCATCGATGTTGGTTATTTAAAAAATGTGCAATGCAAAAGTGGTCGATTAGTCTTTGAATGAAGATATGTCTTCAGGTGACCACTGAATTGTAAGTGAGTTTTCTAGTGCCCCTCATGATGGGATCAAATTTTGATTTTCAGTTAATGGATTGAGGGTTAGGGTTGAATATACATGAGGAGATATTATACCATTTGAATCGCATTAAATGACAGTAGATAAACTATATATAGTCATTTAGTGCTGTGGGCCAGTGGAGGTTTTTATTATCAGAAGAGAGTATGGCTAATAGCCAACCTAACCTAGACACACTGGTAATGTTGACGGTTTATTGATTGCTTGATTGAACTTAAAATCTCAGTTTCACTGTCCCCCTCCACAAAGCAATCAGGGTGCAGACTGGGTGAAACACAAAACAGCATAAAACCCCGGTGCTGTGAGGGACTCACATCAGCCAAAACTCTCCAGCAGAGCAGAGATACATAGGACGTTCTTAAAACCAGATTCTCCACCATTAAGGTCAGTCTTTCTTTTCAAGCACACACAGAATCACATTAGCGAGTGAGACAATGAAAAAAGCCTGTCAGTCAGGATTATAAATCTCTGCGACATGGTATCTCATTATGTCTGCATTTTGAGAGACCTTGATTAAGGCAGAATAGACGAGCGCGAATGACAGTAAGAAGTGCAGGTCTACGCTAACCAATACTAGATCAGCAGATATTCAATCGCAGCTCTATAGCCAAATCTCTGTTGTATAGTTGAGAGCTGAGCTGCCGGTATTGTGTCTGCACTCATTCATTGGAGCGTAATCCCATATTGAGGAGTAATCCACAGGCTGAGCAGTCAAAGAGAGCTCTCCTTCTTTACTCAGCCAAGCCTAACTGAGGTGGCTGAGGGGATTTTACGGCGCTCCCTGCTCTGTCTGCAGGGTCAGTGAGAGGTGAAAACAGACTGGAGCGTTCACGATGTCCATAAACTGGTTAAAATTCACACACATGTAAAGCACAATGTCAGATTTCAGGGACATACATGGAGTAAAGGTTGCAGCAGGACGTTGTTGGAATTTTGATTAGTTGGCATTTGTTGTGTGCTCAGCAGAAAAACACTGGGGGCCACACTGGGCGCACGTACGCGTCATGCATGCAGACACACACACATACTAACTTCAAGGCATATGGTAGACTGATTGACTTGTTCTGCATGCATCATTCATAATTCTGACTGTCTGCAAAAAGATATATTCTTTGGGGGGAAATTCCCCACATCAGCACTCTGCTGTAATTTCCTGCAGCGCTCGGGACATGCCACAGCTGAATGGCAAGCTAAATTGCAGCAGGGAGCATTACCTCCGAAAGGTGCCTTGCTAGCTCTTAGACAGGGCTATTAGCACTGGAGTGAGCCCAATGATACGGCGGCCCCCAGGGAGCGGGCGGAAGGAGAGGCTGTAATGATGACAGTCACCACCACTTTCCATCTATCTGTGCTTCTGCTCAGCTGAGCTGCTAAATGTAACACACCAATCAAAGAGAATTTGCATGTCCCTTCGTTTTTTTTTCAACTGTGCTGCGCTACATACCAGATGATTCATATCAGGTGAATCATATCAAAGCAAACTATGAGCACAACAGGTGCCATCACATCTACAATAAACCACACAGTATATAACTGGCCTAATGTGAAATGACAAGCAAGAAAAGTCACTAACAAAGTAATGTGGCTTTAATCAAAATTCATATTTTATATTACCAGTGGATCAAATAACTACTAATGTTGCTTTATGTGGCGGGGCACCACTGCACAGAACATCATGATGTATTTATGTTGAAACACTGGTTCCCTGGTTTGGATTGAAATTATTTAATATGTGACTTTAAGTGCAACTATAAGCCGCTATACCTCTGCAATAAAAACACACAGGGAACTATTAACTATTTAACTGTTAAGAGGCTGGTAGAGACCAACTAATTTCCTAGGGCACTATCTGTAGCAAAGCCATGTAAAAATAATGACAACTACCAACATAAACCAAAATGCTGTCAACAAACGCAAACACTAAGAAGAAGTAACATTTGCATTTGCAACATAAAATGCTTAAAAACTTCAACTTTTCGGTCCAGCAAGCATGATGGGAAACGAGGGCCTTATTTTAGACTGGGGACTTTTATATCATATCGCCTGTGCCAGTGATATAATTTGCCTTAAAATAAAGTTAATTTATTGTGTTTGTGAGAGTCAAAGTGTGTGTGCACAAGTTCTGATTGGACATGCACAAAAAAACTCTCAATGTTAAAACTCTCAGTATGAGAGTTTTAACATTGTTCATCTCATTGTGAACATAGTGGGGCATTTAGATGCTGATGGGCCAGGAGTTAGTGGAAATGAAAATCAGAGCTAAAGTAGTAAAAATATTGTTTCTTACATTCATCAGGCAGAGGTAAACAAATTATTGCTAATGCTGCTATGTGTGTGATGGATGTAATGTTGGTAGTAACTTGCAAAAAAACATGTTACTATAAATCAGTTACTTTGTTCGGTGGCTAGACATGTAACTAGTCACTTTTCAAATTAATAATGCAATAACAATTACTGCAATTTAAACAAGCTTGTTACTTTTGTCTTACCTGAAAATAGTGGAAACTGCAGAGGATAGCAGATGTAGCGGATAAATACAGTTGATTTTCACAGCAGTCAACTTTAATGCGGCGAGAGATGGTTCAGGCAATGTGAGCTTGCTGTTCATCAAAGTATAATGTAAACTGTCATAAAATTATTATCTAAAGTAGCAATACTTGGTTGACATGTATATCCAGCACAGTCTGAGTTCTTCTTCTACCAAGTCCTACTTTCTAAACCATTGGCAATAAAAGTCTAGCTTACAGGTAGGAACACTAGCCATTGCTACCCATGATGAGTACAATTACAGATAAAATTTGAGAGTTGTCATTAACATAATTAGATTATTCAGAGAATTAAAGCAGGTATTTAAAAGTAACACAAAAAGTTACTTTCCCTTGTAACTAATTACTTTTCTATGCAGTATTTATTTAAAGTGATTTAATTACTTATGAGAGAAGTAACTAGTGACTGTAATTGATTACTGAATTTCATTAACTTGCACAACACTGGCTGAATGTGAAGATAACAAACTGTATGCTAAGATGTTAGTCATACCATCTTTATAAGGTGATAATATGTTAGTGTTGTGTTTGCATCTTGTTTCTACTACCCTAGGTGGCAAAAAAGGTTACAGCAGGTTGGAGGATTATTTCATCAGCCATAGTTTCGTCAGTGAACACTTGTTTCCTTTGTATAATTTTGTGTAACAATCTTCCAGAAGCATAGACAAAAAAACAGGACATGCTACTTTAAAAAAGTTAATTAGTTTTTCCAAATTATCAACAGAAAACAACCTGTGGCACCATATGTCACTTGTGCTCATCCCCAGCTGCTGAGCCCTAAAAGCCATCTCACCTTGCCTGGCAGTGTCTGGTACACCTGAAACACACTCTCTCTGCCTTATCACCATTACACAGACACCAGCCGTAACAAACAACCTGTAATCCTCTTAGAGCTGGAGAAAAACACTGGCTCCACAGACCCATATCACCATTAACAGAGTGAGACAAGAACTCTCACGCAGTTTTAATACACTACTTATTCCACTTGTTCACTTATTATCATTTAATTTGCTTTTGTTTTGGCTTGTGGAAACTGGATCAATAGGAATCCGGGGACACTGAGGAATGTTTTAAGCCACAATGCCTTGACATAAGAGAGGATGATGAATTTTTCTGGACCAGTTTGCTCTAAATTTGGAGTTAATTTCATGGTGTGAAACAGTATCTTCGCAAAGCTCTCTCACAGACTTGTAGAGCAGAGCCTCAGACACAACGTGTGTGTGCGATGGCATTCCTGGCTCTGTGAGTGTGTGTGTGAGAGAGCCACTAATGACCTTGAGTGTCTCCTGCATGCCTGCCACTGTCACCGGGCTGGCACAGTCTTTGATTAGGAGTAATTAATGCTCTCACATCTGGTGGGAGCTCCCTCATCCCTTCTTAAATTTGG
The DNA here is from genome assembly GCA_027495735.1 of Lutjanus campechanus. Classification (NCBI taxonomy): domain Eukaryota; kingdom Metazoa; phylum Chordata; class Actinopteri; order Lutjaniformes; family Lutjanidae; genus Lutjanus; species Lutjanus campechanus. Next base: position 51,254 of record JAJHUR010107330.1, read on the forward strand.
CCCTCTCCTGGTGTTCCCTCATGCTCTCCGTACTCCCCTCCCTCCTTTTAATTTCTCTATCTGTCTCCATTTCCAAAACCATCCAACGAATCATTGATTATCTGACATGTGTCTTGCTTCTGGCTGTTGAAGATACTCTCCATACCTCCCTCAGTTTAACTTACCAGAGGTTTGTGTGTCGGTGTTGATATGGGTGAGTCTCTGTCATTGTCACCTTAGCTGTTGCAGAGCTTTTGATCTGCTTTCCGTGCTAACCCGCGCTGCTTCACTGTGCAAGAGATGAAACGGCTGTTTTCTGGCAACCTGAGCAAAGCAAGTCCCCCGGCAGTGATCCTTAACCAGTCTGGCCTCTCCCAGGAATTGCACATCACATGCTCTAAGGAAAAAAGAAATAGAGGAAAATAAACAGTTGGCCAGAGAACGTCTCCCTCCAATTACCAACAACAGATGTGATGTTGTGGTCGACACAGAAGGGGAAAAAAATGCACAGCACTGTGTGATTACATTTCATAAAGAAAATGTATCAAATGCTTCAATTTTAAAGAGAAACTCCATACTTTTTTTGTACTTCACGCATAATTACATAGATTCTTGTTGGTATATAATAAGCATATGCATGTTTTTATTAGTGTATAGCTGAAAATAAGAATTGCTGTATTCATGTTACATTAAGGAGCGGTTTAAAACTACAGAAGGTAGTTAGGATGGAGGATGGGGGCCATCCTGTTATTTTGGAGAGCATAGGAACATAGGACCTTGGGATCAGAGAATGTGAGCAGGGTGGGGTTGGGGGTTGGACAGAGCGCCGAGTGGCTTTTTTAAAAGGATGGAGCGTCAACTTGTCTTCCGCTCTGTCCCCCTCCAATTTCGCTCAGGTACCATTCACACCAAAAGTGTGTAATTGCCCACTGCACAGACTCCCACAGACACTGATATAAAAACATTTTGGATGATGAATCCTGATGTTACAGTACAGTTCTGTGGTTTACACACTACAGACTAAAATATCTGTCTCAGTCAGACGCACATCTCCTCTAAGAAACATCTGTCGCTGCACTGCATAACTGCAAATCATGATGAACTGTCCAGACACTGTCTCTCCCTCTTCATCTCCTCGGTGTGTGTTGGTGTTCAGCTTGCTGTCTGCTGCTCACTGATGTAAACTGAATGAAACTGATTTGACTGGCCGAATCACAAAAAACGTTCAGTACTGTTTAGTCATTATATAAACTGACCTGAATAGTTGTGAGGATTTTTCCACTCAGAGGAAAATATTTGAAATCTGAGGCCTGCAGTGCACCATAGGAGCTTCAATTGATGCGCGTCTACAGAAGCTTTTAGTGCATTCTGGCCTACAGGCTACAGTTTAAACTAAAGCTGAGATATAATGCATATGTTTCTTTTTTGGAGTGAGCGATTTGAGCAGAGCAGGATGAAATCTGAGTTGAGCATGGAGCGACACAGAGTAGAGCGGCCTGGTGCAGGCTCTGAGCAGAGGAGTGGCGGGGGTCAAACAGCTCTGTGAGCGAGGAGGTGAAATTCTCACTGCACCACTCAGCTCACATGCTCTGTTTGGGATATAGGACCTTGGGAACATAGGACCTGGTGAACATAGGACCATTAGAACATAGGACCTCGGAAACATAGGCCCCTGAAAACACAGGGCACTGGAAACATAGGACCTTAGAAGAGCACATGTGTAGAACTGGGGAACATGTTGCCTTGGGAACACAGGATCCTTTGTCATGTGTAATATAAATGCTGCTGGTAAGTAACACTGAGTTAAGCCACATAATAAGCTAGTCTGCCATACATAATAATGTTTACAGGATTTTTAGGGGCAGAAACACTGACACACTGCGATAGACACACTGTTTAATCCATTCAGTACACTTTTGCTGTTGTATTTTGGATTTTGGAGGGAAAAATCCTAAGCTTGACAGACCTGTTGTGCCTAGTTACAGTTGTCAAGCTATGATTGGACAATCACTGTTTTCAGGGGGGTTTTAGCAAACGGTCAATTGGTTCACTGCAAATGTCCACTCTCCCACAAATGGAGACTCATTTAATATCCTAGTGGCTTATGGGTCAGGTTACACAAAGTAAACCATAAATGTTGACCCAGGATTTTGTTCCTGGACAGTGACCGGCTCAGCTGTCAACACCAGCCCATTGACCGCTGTCCACGCAGCAACACACCCTGCCTCGGTCCCCTGGCTCCCTCCATTTCCCTGGCTCTGTACAAAGAGCAGCTGACTGCCAGAGAGCGGCCATGTCCAGCTATTATCACTCCCAGCATGGGGCAACATGCAGGCAGACAGGGCGGGGGAACTCCAGGCGTTTTTATCTGTTCAAAGCTCAGCCTTTTCTTTCTGTGCTGTTATTATTATTATTATTATGTTTTTCTGCTCCTGCACGTTTATCAGGAGGAACTAATTTTATTTTTTAGATAGAATAGTATTTCTACAAGGGATTCAGTTCTGAAATCTGGGAATTTAAAATTTGCTGTGTCTGTAAATTGAAAATGGATTAAAATACTATTGTTATAAAGTGTCTTTGTTTCATGGTGCTCCTCCATGTTTTCACCTGCCTTCACTGATATGGAGTCATGGTGGTAGTGAGAATAAAGCTGAAAATTTGGGGGGGATTGCATCTATGGATTTAGTCTAGCAGGGGGTCTTAGCTGAGATTTTCTGTGTATCTTGAGATCTCTGGAGCTGGGGGGGGATGTGCAGAGATAAATATTCAGCAGATTCACACAGGTGAAAGGCCGTCAACGCATGACCGCATGAATAAACATTGTCCCCTGTTCCGCTACAATTACCACCCATGAGCAAGTGGCTGAAGTAATTGACGCCCCCCAAAAATGCTCTCAGAGCCACTGGACCAAACTGCAAATTGGGTTTCCACCTACATGATAACTCATGATGGCTTGACCACTGGGCATATTCCCCTTCCCTCCTCTAATGGTCTGTTCTATTTAGGCTTTCATCCATGATGGCTGGCTTTGAGCGTGTGTGTAGTACCGTTCATGCAAGATTTTTTGTGTATCCATTTAAAGGGATAGTTTGGATTGTTTAAAGTGAGATTGTATGAGGTGCTTATTGAGAGTCAGTGCATTACCTTAAGTAGATGGCAGTCAACACACCTCCTGTTTGGAGAAGCAGAGAGAGGCACCAACATGGAAGCTAAGCAATGTACTGCTGTGGACAGGGTCAGCATCAAACTGTATTACAGCCACTTAAAAAATCAGTATCATTTTAAGTGCATCCTGTATCTACAATATTTTCATTGACTGATGTTTTTAAAGGATAGGTCGGATTCACTGAAGTCACACAATAACAGAAACAATCTAACAGATAGTGGCAGCTGTAGACCAGCAAATCCCGTGTGCTGCGAGGTAAAATTACTGAGGAGTTTGGTTGGTTTGGAGATAGCAGTGTTTGGCGAACATAACAGTGGTTTTCCATCAGAAAAGACTGTCTGAAAGCAAAGTACAGCAGTGAAAATATTCTGAATACAGCCCACACTTAAACGTGGACCGTTTTAAAGTGGCTAAAATACCTTTTGTTGCTGACCCTGTTTAGAGTCCATTCTGGTGCTCCTGTCTGCTTCTCCAAATTAGGGGTGTGTTGACTGTCATCTACTGTAGATAATGCGCTGACCATCAATAAGTACCTCATACATTCTCCACATCAAATAATCTGAACTATCTATTTAAGTATGTGTGTTTTTTCTTTATTGGGCAGTAATGAGGGAAGTTTTGACAGCAGAAATAAACTTTGCTATTGTTAGTATTTATATTACCAGCCTCCAGGATGTTTTGCTTGGAGTCTTAGGCAGGCAGACAGAGCACCAGGCCCAGCAGGCCGAGCAGCAATCCCAGTATGTGGGCGGCTTCAGGCCCACAGTCACTCCGTGGCCCATGCAGAGGGCTGCTGGGGCTGATAAGAACCAAATCTGTTGGGTCCCCTGGAGCCAGAGCTGGCCCTCGACAGCCCTGACCTGCAGTCAAAAACACAAAGGCAACTGTGGGGTACACAGGGGGACACAGCTACATCTTTTCTATAAATTCACAGGAAACTGACAACAATAAATCACAGGCATCAATCCTGAGGCGGGTTGGATTTAATGAAGTGAGTTGGTATAGAAAAGACTGAGGGATATTTTTGCTATGGCAATAGCATTAATGTTTCAGGGAGACGAGAGGTGACGATTCAATTTGGGAACCCGGTCTTTTCTCTATCACTGAATGCGAGCTAATACATCAATAGCGCGGTGAGTAATTAGAGGTTCTAGGCTATCTTTAGATGGATCAAGACATTAGCAGCCACAGGCAAAGGAAATGAGCTGAGTCAAAATCATTTATATTGTTCAAACAAATTGAAGCTGAAAGCAGTCGTCCACAGAGCCGCTCTCTGCACAAGACCTGCATTCCTATTCAGAGCAATCTGCAATTACTGGGATTTCACAGCACATTTAAATAGAATAAATAAACCTGGGAAATTTAAAACTAATCAAGCCTGTTGAATTATGCAGCAAGGTGTGCTGTGCGCTTGACATGACCAGCTATTTCTACAGGAGAAAAGACAGGGCAATTTTTCCATTCTGTGTGATTTATTTGATTATATAAAGCGGAGGACAAAGGAGGAGCGGGCATGGGCAGCTGCTGTACGGTAGCCACATATCTAAAGCCCTGATGGTCCCCTATGGAGGCAGAGATAAAACCAGAGCACGCATGAGAATGCAACATTAGTCATGTGGTCACCAGCTTGCAGGAGCATTAAATAGACACGATCTCTTTGCTTGAAGGAGCACGGTTCGGCCGTGCTCTGTGTCAGTGCATGAATCTATACAACAGATTTACAAAGCATGGTATTGTATTATTTAATGCTTTCTTCAATTGTTTCTGCTTTGTATGTGCAACATGCAGTTAGGTCCTGTGTCCACCAAAGTGTTTTTTTCTCCAAGCTGAAAATGCTTGGAGCTCTTCTGAAAACACTAAGCTGAGAGCACATGAGAGAGGTGCAGCATTATTTCAGCTGAAATATTCTGATTACTATGATATGGAATATCAGTTCAGTTATGTTTTGCAAATACCTGATTTCCCAGATAGTTTGTCCTATCAACAAATACTGAACCTGAATACCAATATGACCGTTAATATTCCAGAATTCTGGCCTTATAGAACAACTACCAGAGATATCACATTCATTTGTTTGACCTTTGCCTCATCCAGACACATAGGGGATGTAAACATATATAACAAAACAAAAGGTTAAATGCTATTTCAAAAACTTTTCAGTAGAGTGGATAGTGCCACTCGGCTAGATGCCAACTGATGATATATTCAAGTATCCATTAAATTTTTTTTTGAATATGTTGTTTTCATTTAATGTAGGCAGATCCACCTGTGCTTACATCTGGCTGATTTGGTATATTTCCTACTGCACATTTTGGCAGTTTATATTTTCATCTGTCGGACAACTACATATGATAAAAAGCTGGAATATGCTGGCTAACATAAACGCTTTACTGTGGCCTACTCTGGTCCTTGCTCTCGATGAGGGGAACGCTGCAACACGCAGGGAGAGAGGAGGTCTACGAGGGTTTATGAGATTTTGTGGGCGAGGAAACATCTCGGCAATTACCATCGTTTGGACAGAGCTGGGTTCAAGGAGTATGAAACGGTTTGCTGTAGTCTGTTTGTCCCCGGCTTTCCTCCACTGCGATTGGACGCGTGGGTAAAAAGTGACAGTGACAAGTGCCATGTTTTACCTTCTTTGCAACCAGAAAATAACAGCAGATATTCAGAGCAGAATAGATATTTCGAGCTTCGTCATGCTGCTGACATTTAATGTAATGTAATGTAATGATATATTGATCTGGATCGATTTATCAATTCAATGCCCACTGATCCAATATGATCAATGCAAAGTGAAAATATCAATCTATATCATCACCTTTAAGATATGATTTTATTTTGAAATTCCCATGGCATGTCGTTGTCACAAATGTCTAGAGTTTAGTCATAAAATTGCCAAATCACAATTGAGTTGTTTTTTATATATATATATAAATGTAACTGACTGTGTTACATGGACACGATATCGTCTGATATCAATGGCAGGCCCCTAAACAACAAACAATTTAAAAAATATGGTGGCTTCAGCAAAAAAGTCTTTATTGGACACTAAGAGTAGTTATGCAGCTGATCTAAATGTGTTTCTTTTTGAATAAACGTGGTTTGAAGTAGTGTTTTCCCACTGAAAGGCTAATATATAAAACTGAAGCGCATATACCCACATGACCACAGCACACTGCACGCTTATATTTCATCTTCTCGTACCAGCATGTCCATAAAATAGAGGAGCTAACAACTGATCAAAAGAGGAATGAGACACATACGTGTAGTCAGCCAGGAATACATCCACACCAGTATACACACACGCACAAAGCCAGTGTGTGCATCATCCTACAAAGGAAAGACGTCTCCCTGAGAGATTCCATTTCCAATTCCCAGATTACAGCCCCACTGGTTAAACGCTGATTGAAGATTATTTAATCATCTCCAGGAGAATGTCTGCGCATATCTTAGACGAGAAAAGATTAAAATAAGATTCTGGTCAGGGAGTCTAATTATGGAAATCCCGAGAAGAAATATTGAACTAATCACTTGTCATTTACATCTTCAAAGGAAATTACAACTTACATCCACTTGATTCAACTGGAACAGTATTAGGAATTTATTAACCGCCACGTATCAAAGCCTATACATTTTTCCACAGGAAGTGGAGTATTTTAAAAGATAACAAAGGATGGGCTGAATGTCTAAGCCTGTCTGTAGGCATGAATCTCAAACTCAAACTGGCATCTCTGCTATTAGGGGAAGTCCAGAAGTTGATGATGACTAAATGAGCAGGTGTTCGATGCTCTATGCTAATGTTTGTTTGAGACCTGAGGCAGCTTTAATGCGCTCTGCCCAAATTGTGAAAACCACTTAGGCAATTTGAGCTGCAAATTTCTCCATATTTTTGCATTTTGTTAGCGTATTTCTGCAATCAGATTGGGTTTTTGTGCCACTTTTTCCAACTCTGCAGACACCAGAGGTCCAGATATGCAGCACTGAATGAAGACACACATGCTACAAGTTCAAAGTAACAAGTTGTTAACAAAATTATACAGCAGGTGCAAGCATACAAATTTTAGAATATTAACACATCACACTTCAAAATTCAAATCTGTTTTACCTCATTGTTAACAAAGAAATCTCCTGCTGTTGAGGTTTCACATAACTGCTACAGGGAGATACTGACAACAATATACATCACACAAAATTAGTTGACTGGTCGAAGGGAGTTTGGCCGAACCTGTGACAAATGTTCTATCATCTTTCAACCACCCAGTTAGATCAGTCGGACACGCCGCCTCGGACCACCCAGGAGGAGTGGAGCAGAGCGGGGACAAGAGCCATGCTGACCCAGCTTGGACTTAAAGCTGCTCCTGGTTAAAGAAATGGATGAAATGAGACTGGCCAAGCAACAGGAAATCAAAGACTGTTGCGCCCACATCGTACTCTGTTGTACTTGATGGGCGGAGCATACTGCAAGCTGACAGGACGCAACACGCAGGCAGGATGAGGGGGCGTGGACTCTGTGTTTACATCAATAATGCTTCATGCAAAAAAGTTGATCGACACTGTTTCCCTGATGTTAAACTTTTTATGTAAAGATGTTGACAATATTATCGTCATCATCGTCTTACTGTTTACACAAACTGACTCAAATTTTAAAAAATGCACTACAGAATAATTTCCTGGGTGTATACATGTATGTGTATGTAAATAAATAGCAGTATGTATTGCTTTGTTTTACTTTTATTATTTATTTGATTCTGTTCACTTTTAATCATCTGTATATATGTTATTTATGTGTGTGTAGCATGAAGGGAATAAAACTCACCCCACACAGAAGCATTTGTCTACACAGGATCTGTCTCGTCTGAGTATTTTTAAGTGTCATCCACAAACAAGCAGCCAAACCTTCTGTGTAGTGTGCAGTTTTCCTTTGATATAATATATATTCATATAACTGTGACATAAGCACGGCAGTGCGTGTGTGTATGCACAGTAGGTGACGATGAGCAAAAGACAGAAAGGAAAAAAGAGAAAGCCAGTTTGTGCACTCAGAGTGGACAGAGATTGGCGATCAGAACACAGGGATTAAAGTTAAGCATTGAAGTTGTCTAGGAGCAATAAATGTACAGTTTACCCACAAATAAATACTGCAGCAGACGTTCAAGAAGTTCTGTGTCTCACTTCCCAGCTGCCGAGAGCCAGAGCAGAGTGGGCTGCTCTCTGGCTCGGGAGCTCTGTGCTTTGCAAAGGTTACAAAATGTGGATAAAAATATGTTGTCAGTGCCTTTTTACTGTTTACACGCATATTGTCTACAAAATAGATTTGAAGTCTAAATAAATGCTTCAGGTTGTGTTAACAGCCGCCAGCAACAAGCTGAGAGGGGAGATACTCGGAGCTTCTGCATTGATTAAAATGAGAGCCTTTTTGTTGCATGAGACGTGTGAGTGAAACACGTATCTGACTCACTTGTGGTCGAGACGGGGTAAGTCTGGGAAAATTACTCAAGTGATGCCATCTGTGTTATCTCAGCTTGCGGCTGAGGACTATAAGTGCATTTACTTGAGATGTTATTGAGTTTCTCTGTGCCAAGTGAAGGACCCAGCTTTAGCCATAATAAATGCCAGGAGGTCTTGGCCTGTACTTCACCTTGCTTCAAAAATTGGTATCTTGCAAGTCTTACAAATTTATGGAGGTGCATCAACACAAAAAACATTTTGGCAATGATCATTCCAAACCTCCGTCCATAAATATTTTAAAATTCTACTTGATTGTGTCTTTTTTTTCTTCCAAACTATGGCTGAATGAAACTCAAACAGAAAAAGAAACAAAATAATCCTCAAATACTTTCTATGATTGCTTGTTGTAAAGACATAACCTGAGGAAACCACTGAATAACCCCGATAGTACCATTTCAACACTGTTATGTGAGCTCTCATATAAAAAAAAGTCTTTTTTTGTAGAGGTATTTGGATTTAAAAAAAAAAAAAAGAAGTAAACCTTAGCTGGTTTTCTGTCTGTGTCCACAAGTCGGTCATAAACAGTGAATTGGTCCTCCATGAGCCACCACATGAGGAGTTAAGATTGAGTCTTTTCTGGTGAATGGGGTCCTCTGTGGTCCTCATCTCTGAACCCAATCTACGTGTAATATTTGAGGTAGCTCAGGTGAGAAGAGGCTATGAGAGCGCACACAGATGGACAGACACACACACGCACACACACACGCTGTCACAACAAAGTTACTTAAATACACATATACTCACACCTCCTGCAACACAATCATTTACACCCGCTTCCAACCATCGCTTTGAAGCAATGAAAGTCACAGTCTAAAGGGAGAGAAAAGTAATAGGATTGCTCAATTAGGTGCCAAATGGCTTTCTGGGGGCCAGTATTTCATCTCCACTGCCACTGCAAGCAAAGTGGAAAGAGAAGCATAGGCTTCTGAAAGGTGAGTGCAGACATAAGCTGCATATTGGAGTGATTTTATTGCCTTTAAAACACAGGCCCGATACTTGCTACGGTACCAGGGCTCTCAAGGTCTATCACCCAAATTACCTGGATAACATGTACGCTGATGACGTCCTGAATCAACGAAAGCATTCTCTCATGGTATAAAAGTAAGATTACATTTTCATGCAAGGCTGCACGATGCCATTTTATTTGTATTAATGGAGGGAGTACAAGGGAAAAACAACTCACAAACACAGCAAAGATGTCTTCTACTTCAC
>JAJHUR010107333.1:0-12929 GCA_027495735.1 Lutjanus campechanus
CTATAATAGAGCACTCAGAGCAGACACCCACACACACACACACACACACGCACACACACACGCACACACACACTGACTGAATGGACTACAGGAGGAGGTTGATATGGTGCTGTGGAGGAGTGATGAAACACCTCCTCCTCCTCCTTTCATATCTTCCCCCTCAGTCCTTCTTCGTGCTCTCATCTTCATCTGCATCTCCAAATAATAAAGTCCCTGGTGAGATCAGGGCTGCTGTGCTATGTCAAACAGGTGCACTGTGCATGAGTCAAGTGTGTGTATTTCAAAATGGCGGACAAAGTGTGGGTGTCATTGCATGATTCCTCTCAAAGCCATCCATGTGCAGGCACATGGTGTCGCGACGGAGGGATGCGGACGCAGGAGTGCGTGGGCGACGTGGGGGACTCCCCACTCAGATCCTCTCCTGCATGATTAAAAAGTGTGAGGACGTCATCACTGTTCTCCTGATCTTCCACTACCCCTCCCCATTACACACTTCCTGTGTGAGTGGGTGAGAAGGGTGAGCACTCAGGTGGAAAAGTGATATTGCTTATGGACGTTACGCAACTTCCCCTACATTTAACAGGGAGACTTCCTCAGTTTATTTCCCTATGGAAACCCTGAAGCTCCCACCTTTAAAATAAATACTTTTTGTGCAACGATGCAGCTAATGCCTTCAGAGTACACAGTACGCTCCGCGATGAAAAAGTAAAATATTGTCTCCAAAAATGAATGATCAAGTGTTTGTACATTCTTGCATCAGCCACACAGCATCTCTCAGGCAGCTATAGCCACTTCAGAAGCTTACCTCTCAGGCCTTAAAGCAAAGTTTTGACCAGAATTACACCCAATTGACAACAGGCAGTGGTAGCTGAAACTTTTATCTTGGCTACAGCCTTGGGAGAATCCCAAGTGGCCCATTACTTAGTAACCCTTGTGCTGCCCCGACCTTCAGTCTGGCTGTCTAAACTACTCCTTTTTTTAAAAACCTACTGTACTCTGATTTGTGGCAACAAAGATCGGAGGGTCAGTTTATTGTAAACATGCACTACTTTGGTCAAAATAAAAAGTAAAAGCTCAGTTTGTAAATTGTGAACTTAAGGTATTGCAGCTTTGAAAAACTCTCTATGGGGCAAGGTTCCTAAATATAGTTCCAGGAATATTTTGAGAAAAACTTTCACTAAATCAGACAAAATCATTTGATCCAAGCATTTGTTGTATTTTGCCACCTCTATACCTCACTGACAGGTGAGCTCCATGGCTACTATTGTTTTACACCTCAATATCTGGTCCTGTAGTTATAGTCCAACTTGTGCCACTCCAACTCGTCAGGAGAGGTAACAGCAGCAGCAGTTTAGATGTGGATATGAGATATGCTGATGGGTGCCACCTACAGGCAAGGAAAGTGCTTAGACACTTGAACACTTGGACCACTTCCAAGGAAAGAGTCAGAGTCATGCACAGGTCCAGTTTTGCAAACCCACACCTGCCCACACCCACCAGTTTTGGTACTGGAACCAACCTGCTACCCGCAATTACATCCAAGTCAAATCTGGAACCGCCTGGATCTGTTAATATAAACCCACCATCCAACCCATGGTTGAACACATACACAGCCACTCACTTATACCACACTTGAGTTGTATTTGCCAATAGGTGCAGCACAGGGGCGTCTCTAGAGGGGGAACCTGGGAGGGCACTGGCCAACACTGAAATCTGATTGGCCACCATAAGTGCCACCCCATTATCCGGATTATCCAGTGAGAGGTGGGAACTTAGTTCGAACCAAATGTTTGATGACTACTTTTAATTTTTTATAAGATTAATTTGAGGATCATTCACAACACAGGGTTGTATAACAAGGCGTTGTAGTTCTCTTCATTCTACTCAATAGAACAAAAATCGTGCACAAAAAAATACATACAGCAAATTGGTGAATAAATAGTAAACCATAAAAATAAAAATAAACTATTTTTCATGATGGAATGCTGAAGATAGAGGCAGAACGTGGGTAGAATTTATTTTTGAGAAATAACTCCTGCCTATATCCCGTAGCTGCATGTCTCACCCCTTTGATGGGGTGAGACATCAAAGTTCTGCAATCTAAATGAGTTTTAAAAAAAAATATATATATTTGTGTTTTTGCATTTCAAGTTTTGCCAACAGAAAATTAGCAATGCAGACTGACTAAGCTCCTCATTTGGTGGACAGCTGAGGATGTTTCTACTTATCTACTATATTCCAGTTGATTGATAATCAATTCATTTACAGTAGTTGAAGTGTTAAACTTGCAGAGCTAGGCTGCACTAGTCAACACATATATACTATAATGAGTCTACACTTTAAAGTGATGCTGTTTTCCTTTTCTAAGGGGAGCGTAAACTGGATGGGGACTAAATGTACTACCAGCCAAAGGGCCACGAGGTGCTTCACAACTGACAAAGAGAATTCACTGTCTGTTCTCTTCAAAAATCTCTCGTTAAGAGAGATGGATAATGACTAGTCAACAGCTGGTCTATACGGTACAAACACCTCCACAAAGTAAGAGACGAAGAAATTGTTGTTTTCAAAAATGGACCATGGTAAGAATAAAAAAACGAGACTGAAAAATGAGAATATGTAGATGATCTCCTTTGACAAATAACTACACTGCACAAACTCAAAATGCACGGTGCAATAGAACAATTAATCATTTCTGGTTCCTGAAAGCAGGAAAAACATATGTGTGAAATTTTGCAAACCGAGAGTTGTGACTTCAGCCCTGACGGTGCAGCCCTGCCGTGACCTCTGCAAACCTGAACAGAATGGAGCAGGAGAGGCTGAGGGTGGAGATACGAGTTCAGTCAAATGCCGCAGCAACTCAGCAGTTTAGCTGCTGCCTTCACCTCTACTTTAACGGGTAACGCAGCGTTCACAGCAGCTCTTCTTTACTCTTGCTCTACCTCCTGCTCGGTACAGTTCATCCTGTACCTTTCCCTCTCTCCCGTTTTCCAGCTAATCTACAGTCTGGCTGAAACTTCTCCATGAATAATTGAGATGAATGACAGCGCCATCTCATTAGGGATTCACATAACATGCCGTAGCCGGGAGAGAGAAAACGTAATAAAAAGATGAAGCGGTGGGGGTACTGGGGATGGTACTGTTGTGTGTGTGCATCCTGGATTTTTTTCAGAGAGAGGATTCAAGCAGAGAATCATGACTCGGCACTCACTGACAACACTTACACCCCCCTTATAAATACAGTATATGAGAGTGAGGGAGTGGGAGTGTATACAGTATGTGTGAGTGTGTGTGCATATGACAAATCGTCCACTTTGCCACTAATAACACACCAACTGTGTGTGAGTTTGACACACCCCACTACTAATTCATGTGTTGTGACGCGCCGTAAACTATGTGTGTGTTTGTGCGTACAGCTGCCCACCTCCAGCTCCTGCTCTCTCTGCAGGGCAAACTGTTTAAACGACTTAACGATGATTCCCGCGTTGGAGCAGTCATAGACGAAAATGGACGGGCTCCCCATCCATGTCTGCAGGTCGTAGATGGACAGCGGGATGTACTGGGTGTAGTTCTGAAAGAGAAAAAGAGATGAGAACGGAGACATCAGAGCGGGGAATGAGCGAGACGGTGCATCATGTTATTGCTGATAACTCACTTTTATAGATTTGTGTTTAATTATTAACTCGTCATCTGTTTGACGAAGAGTGCAAGCGGAGGAGAGAAACAGTTGAAAAGAGAAAATTATAATGAGGGAGAGACAGAAAAATGAGGACGGTAGGAACTCAGAGGGAGGCAGTGAGTTATAAATCTAATAGCTGTGCTACTATAAAGGTGCTATACCCTGCTATACTTAATGGAAAATTTGGTTCTACATCACTTCCCCCGACGTTGCTTCAACACCAAATCCCCACTGATCTCCTGTTTTAGCAGCCAGTGACACAGCAGCTTCATTTTATAGGAAAAGGAATAAGTAGAAATAGGGAGAGGAGGGAGAACAGAGGAGAAGAGGACATAAGGCCCGAGGGTGTGCTGAGGACGTGGAGGCAACAACTAAACCCAGACAGCAGCGGTGCATCATTGTGAGTGGGTGCTTACTTATAGGACAAACCGATGAACAACTCAAAGATTTTATGTCCGATTTGCAAGTCACTGAGTTTCTGCATCACAGCGGAGCTGGACCCAAAGATCGCAGCATGCAGGTACTCTCTGACTTTACCTGTATTTTGATCATTTCACCTGCAAGAACCTCAGTCAAATTTTAATTAAAAGGGACGCTTCCCCTAAAATCAAAATGACATTTTTCCCTGGTCTCCAGTGCTATTTATCCATATAAAGAAGTCTGGTGTGAGTTGAGAGTTTGGAAGGTATCGGTCATACAGGTGTCTGCCTTCTCTCGAATATAATGGAACTAGATTTTATGGAACTTTATTTCTGTGGTATAAAGAAAATAGTAGTAGTAGTAGTTATAGTACATAACACTGCCCACTACAAGGTCTGTGGATTATCCTAAGTAACCGGGTCTTTTTGATTTCTGGAAAGAGAAACTGCATTGCTGAGTTTTTAAAATGTATATTTTAATGTTTTGAGCACCACCAGCCGAGTGACATCTGCATAGTTTGATAATATTCGAGAGGAGGCAGAAATCTCCAAAACAAAGGCAACTCACACCAAAATAATCTAGATGGATAAACGGCACTATAAGCCAGAAAAATTTGTATTTTTGATTTTGGTGTGAACTTTCCCTTTACGATCGCAGCATGCAGGTAATTCAATTTATTTGGCATTTTTCAAGGAGAACAGGCCCCTTTTAAGTTACCCTCTGTCTGACTTTAACTGCATTTTGATCATTTTACCTGCAAGAATCTAGGTCCAATTTCAATCTAAAGGGACAATCCACCGCGAAATCAAAAATACATACTTTCCCTCTGGGTTGCTGTGCTATTTATCTATCTAGATAGTTTTGGTGTGAGTTGCAGAGTTTTGGAGACACTAACTGTAGAGATATCTGCCTTCTCTCCGATATAATAGAACTAGATTCTATGGAACTTTATTTCCATGGTAGAAAGAAAATAGTTCCTACATGAAACTGCTCATAACAAGCTCTGTGGATTATCTTGAGTAACCGTGTTTTTACTGCAAAGAAACATCGCATTGTTGAGTTTTTCAATGTATTTTGGTGCTTTGAGCACCACAGCTTGAGTGCCATCTAGTTCCATCATATTGGAAAGAAGGCAGACATCTCTACAGCCGACATCTCCAAAATTCAGCAACTCACACCAAAACAATCTAGATGGATAAATAGCATTACAGGTAAGATGTATAAATATGTATTATATGCATGTTTATATATTTTATCCTATTCCATGCTGGATTTAATTAACTATTCAGAATTATTTAATTATCTGTATGTTGTATTTTGTGTCTGCCATGAAGGAACTACAATTCTAATTGCCTTGATCCCTTGACTGAAAATGTAGTAAACTCAACAAATCATCATCATTTCAGTCATCAAAGTATCAAGACAGTTGTTTACCAACAACATTAAGACTTTGTCGGGTTGTCTTATGTGTACAGTTCTAAGTCAAACCACATGGTCATTCATTAATGACGCTGCCCTACACTCCTCTGCTGTCTCTCTCAAGAATTTGAATTTTTCTATGGTTTAAGTTTTAAAAAACGTTACAACTGAATTTATTGAAGTATTTATTCCCAGAATTCCACATAAAGTTCAGCCTTTGATTGTTGTGTTTAGGTGCTTTTTTTCCCTTGTTTGTTGATGTGGGTAGAGACACTACAATCACCATTGTAGGGATGAATAAAGTTGTTCATAGATTTGCTTTTTATGCTTCTGCATTAACAGCCCACTACATTATTTACATACTTGCATGCATACTTTGAGGAAGACCAGGGCCAAATCATCCCTGGCTGACACAGAGTATGAAGAATTCAACATTCTTTCTCATTTTTAAAATTAATGAGTGCACAATAAAAATATTATTTATGAAAATAGACATATAAAGAAAAAGCAACACCAGTTGATTAAATTGCCTTGTAGTGCACACACATAAAACATTATTCAGGAAAATAAATAAAAAGGGGGCCTGATTTTCCAAATGAACCATTCACTTGTTCAATAACAACATATATGAACATAACTAAATGTGACAACACTCCAGAAAGTTATTACATTGCTAACAAAATCATGGCAGCGGCAATAAAGTCTATTAGTTTCTATTTATATGTTTTTGCCATTGCAATTTTGTTCATTTTACCTGCTGCCAAACTTACTTAGATCCTGATTGTACTGTTAATTACATCTTGTGAACATGTGCAAATTTCTGAAGCTGCACAAATAATGCTGCAAAGAGAGCAGTAAATGCACGCTAGCCATGATGCACATGTGACTCAACAGTTCAAGGTAAGTATATCAGCTCTCTGAATGATTGTGTGTGAGTTTGTAAAGAGTATAAAGGAATTAATATCCGGTAAGAATAGACGGAAAAAAGAAAAGTGGTTATTTTTTTTCCCTTTATGAAAGGAGTACATACTGCTGTGCTTCACATGATACTGTGAAGCCTTCAGTGACTGTGTCTCATAATCAAACTTATTATATGGCTCCATAGTTGGGCAGCTGCCCAAATTAGTGAATAAATATATGTAGATACATATATAAAATACCATAAACTACTTTTCAGATGAGAGTGATGATTTCTGTTACGTACGCTGTTACAATGCCCTCGACACACTACACCTCCATATGAGCTCCACAGTTCAATAACTGCAACTGACATGTCACAACTAGTGTTGTTAATGTGAACAGAAATGGACTACTGCCGTGTTGATGCTATTTGTGAGGTTTGTGGCTCAGAGTATGGTACACATGAGCTTTGCTTTCTCTGATTATTTCCTTGATTACATTATAATTGCATTATTGATGATCATGATAATTAGGTCTTTCTTGAAGCCTTGTTGCATTAAAGGTATCGGAAACCATGGCTCATGTTTGTGAATGTGAGAGCAGGTTTCTCATTTGTGTACGTGATACCTTATTAAAGACCCAAATCTCTCCGTTGACAGTCGGTCGTGGCACCCCGTGACCGTTGTAGTGGAAGAGGACTCGCTCCTCTTTGGCGTTGCGTCTCAGTGATGTGCACAGCTTCTTCACCTCATCCACTGTGGGGTCCAGACTCTGCTTGTAACGTGCCTGAAAAACAGGAAAGAAGAGAGGAAGGTTTCAGCATCATTATTTCACAACTAAAATTCACGTTTTGGCCATTTTACTCGCACTGAAACAGAAGCAGGAAGTGCGTTATATCTCTTGAGGTTAACATTATGTGACATAGTGTTTTCTATCCTATAACCATCAGCCATTTTGCCCAGGTAATAAACGCATCACAGAACTATGGCAATGTCTTATAATACATTATACTGTGCTTATTCCTTACACTAAGCTATGTATAACTGACACATTAGGAGACCCATGTCTATAATGCATTAATAAATGTCTGTGTGTCATGCTGTGCTTATAGTAAGGCATAATTACAGTTATTAATATTCATAATGCCTTAAAACAATAATCATAACCCATTGTAAAGCATTTTATAATGACTACTAAAGTGAAGTATCATAATACCACATTAATTAGAATAATTGCTGACATATTTTTTCACAAACATTTCATAAAGCATTATAATCACTATTATAATGTTATGATGTAGGCATAATGAAAGTGTTACCAAAATGTGTATTATAGGTAGGCTTTAATAAAAATACATATAAAATCACACAACACATTTACACATGCACCACTCTCATTACATCCCTATCCATCATGTTAATGGTGCAATACCTGTTGGTATTGGTGGGGTTTAAATGAATACAGCAGTAACATGGAGAACAAGAGAAGCCTGGACGAATACACAGAGACATGCAGAACATCTCTGATAAAGAGATGGCCATGTGGTGGATCATCCTGCTGGTTTTCATGACATATTTCTTGATGTAGTGTGAGTCACCAAGCTTGAAACACACAGTTCTTTCTGTTCTGGTGATGATTTCCTACTTTAACTAAGCAGAATAGATAATATTTCAACTTGAAAATATACAAATAATGACATGTCAGAGAGAGCTCTGACATGTCATTATTTGTATATTTTCAAGTTGAAAGGTGCAGTATGACGTTAACTGTAGCCAGTTAAGTGCTTTAACTGGATTGAGGAAGCGGCTTGACATGTCAAGCTAACCTGAATGCAGCTGGAGGCCACAATAAATGTTTTTCTTGTTCAAGACATCTGAAAATTCAAGGAAACACCGAACAATACAGGCGAGAGCAAACAGAAAAGTACAATAGAGATGTACTGACATTTAAAACCCAAGAAAACTGCAGAACTGCAGACACGAAATATCAACAACTTTCCTCTTGGAAAAAAAAAAAATGAAAGAACTTGAGTCTTTAAACTCTGCAATTTCAAGGTCATATTAAATCCAAAAATACTGCAATGCATGTTAGATATCTCTGTTACTCATTGAATACTCAGTCTTTTTGCCTGAAACCAGGGAAATATGGTAAAACAGGGCCTTATCCAAAAGGACTTAAACCTGCCCCCAGTACAACATAAAGACAACGTGACAAAGGAAAACAGATCGGATGAGTGGAAAGAAACATAAGGGACACAGATGCCTCTACACAGGTAATTTACATCTCATCAAAATCCATGTCTTGGACAAAAATACTTAGCAGGCCCTGTTGAACAGCTCAAGAGGAAGTAGTCTCTTCCGGGATAACACGGCTGTCATTCATAAGGCATGAAGGATCACTCAACAGTTTGCTGAGTGTGAAAATGCTGTGAATCATATGTCAAGCTAGCCAAATATTGGCTGATAAGTCTGAATCTTAGAATCAGGTAACAGAGACTGATTAATCGCCCCCGAAAAATCCAAGATTTGGCTGTTGAACAATCTGATGGCTTTCTAGCAGGCCACAAATTTTTGCATAAAAGGTCTGTTTTAAACTATATATTGAGCTATTTTTTTCATGTTGTCTTGATTTAGACTGTTTTGTAATACAAATAAAATTGTATCTTGCTGCAAAATTGTCCATATTGTCACAGCCACATGCAAATAAGTTTCTTCCTGTTTTGCATTCAGAGTAAATTTCCTAAAACCAGCTTTCTATATATTTTATATTTTCTGTATTTATCGCTCACTTCTGAGCTGCTGTAATGTGTCAATTTCCCCACTGTGGGATCAATAAAATCTATCTTATCTTACCTTGTCCTTTTTTTAAATCAACAAAGGACCATTATGTTTGAATAACACTTTATTGGGTAAAACAATTTGTTCCATGTTCTACGTATGTTTTTGCTGTGCAGAAAAGCGCGGTGAAAACGTGCAGTGTGAATTACATTAATAAAAATGAACAGCATCTCCTTAGCTCCAGACAGAGATCTCCATGGCCATCATGGAAAAATGATGTTTATTTCACCAGACTTTCTAAGACTTGTAGAATCTGTGCTAAGGACGGTGAAGGTCTATTGGAGGCTCTGGTGAAGAATACCTTTCTAAAAAACTTTTTGTTTCCATTTATTTGCCACCCATTTGTATGTGTTCATCACTCTGTACAACTACACAATCAAAAATTATTAATAAAACATTTAACCAAAGGTGTGTCCTTAAAATATTTCACCATTAAACAATTTTATAATGATATATTAATAAGCTGCCTTTATTTGATTGTTGAATTTTACATTCTTTATCCGCGATCAACAACAGAAACCCTAATCAACTGTGAACAGTTCTGCTACACATTATTTAATACACTGAGGCCCAAGGGAAAAAATACTTAAAAATTAGGCATTTCGTGTGGAGGGACATGTCGAGCATTCTGGTTTGAGCAGCCCAAATATAAGGTTTTGAATCAGTTAAGAGGTGACTAACTAGGAACTGGCAGACCAGAGAGAGACATTTTGTTTGCAATAATGCAGAATCATATTGACTCAAACATGGACGTCGTGCTTTGAAAGATGACAAACATTTTAAAAGTCCTTTCCCGTTGTGGAACGATAATGATTTTAGCTGAAAAACTCTGCATCAAACCTGATGCAGGGAGTTGATAGCAATGATGGGATAGTTTGACACACAAATGCTACAAATGCAAGTGTAATTTGTGGGTAAACAAGGAAGCTTTTACAAGGTTTTACACTTCAGAGTGAGAACTTTAAACAAGCTGTTGATAGTGGGAAGGGTATAAAATATGGCACATTATAGCACCAGTTTTGCAAACCTCTTGTATAATCCTGTTGTACAAATCAGGCACAGAGGTGCTTTTTGAGAGCAGATTCACAGTGAAACGCTAGAAGCAGATATTCTACAGATAAACAAACTAAAAACAACACAGAACGCTGAGTCTGAGGTGGAGCTTCTGTTGCTTTTCTGCCGTCAACTTGTTTTCTCTGCCACCTGTTGCTTACTTTAGATCAGACTTCACCAGTCTCAGTGTTTTTTTTAAGTGTGAAGTCGGCGTGATACTATGGAAGTATGGAAGAGACGCTCGAGAAACTTTAAAGGAGGAACAGTAGGAGACAAGGGACACGTGCATTGTTTGTGCTCCTTCATTTCATTAAATAAAGTGTTTGTGTGTGCGTGGATGGAAGGGACACAGAGGTGTCAATTAGTTATGCAACAGAAAGGCGCCCGGTTAGACCAGTCTGAATCATTATCACACTCGCCAAGGCCCTTCTGTTACATAACTAACATGCCTTTTACCAAACAGCCTGCCTCCTGTCAAATGGCTTTGAATCACAGAAGCCATATTTTAACCTCAACTTCTCACAAAACTTACCGACTACTCAAACTTATGAAAAACAACAAGACAAAAACACAGCATTGAATATCAACAGTGTGAGAAACACTTTACCAATGAAACCAAATTATTATATGAATCTGAGAGCAGGAGCAGCAGCATGATATCAATTTAGAGGGCCAACTATTTAAAGTAACAAAAATATCCCGCTTTATGTACCTCAAAGGCAGAAAGAAGCAGTATCTTATTTGAGACAGACTCATAAAAGACGCAGATCTTGATGACATGGCATTTTCCATACTCAATAGTATTGAAGCAGTTCAATACCCAACCCTAAAAATCAGCTTTTGGGGCACCATTTTCTCATCCAGCAGCACAGTACACACCTACTCAGATGCACCATGAGTGTTCTGAGCTGGGAGAGGAGTGAGAAGAAAACTGCCTGCAGACTTGATGATTGTTGGAAGAGTGCACAGACTAACAAAGACGATTTAGATGAGTTTTCGCCAAACACTGATGGATGGGCTGACGATGGTGGGTTGGAAAATTTTAACATATTGCCCAACCTTACTACCATGTCTGCTACTGAAGGGGTCAAATCATTTACACCAATGACTTGACAAACATTACACATGATGGCCGGTCAATAAAAGTAAACTACCTGTCAGTTCAAGGCTAAAGATGAAAGTAACATCTGAGAAATCAAAACAAAACAAATAAATCTACGAGGGACAAGACAGACAGAATAAATTAGGAATAAAAATGCCATTGCCAACCTTACCTCAGGCCCAAATTATTTGTTGGACTTTGTTGAATCAATTATATTTCTTCCTCATCAATAATAAAAAATAACATAATGTTATGTTCCAGCCTTACCTCCCTTTGCTTTAAAAACTCACAGTTAACACAATGCTCAAATTTTCCAAGTTAAATTGTTGACATCACTTCAGTGGTCCTGTCTTTCCACGCCATTTAGTAACTAAACAGGCATGATTCCACCTCGCCTTGGTAGGATTTCAATTTAAAACATCTACAGGAAGTGATGATTTCACTGACAGTAAGTTAACCACGCTTAAAAAAATGTCAGAGTAGAAATGATTGCAATTAAACGCTGACTGAATACAGTACTTATGCTCCAAATCTACTGCTCTGATTTTCTTTATTCAGCATGACTGTCTTGTACAGGCATGAAACACAGATCAAATAGGTACTTAAGCTATTTTAGTACAGGTTGTTGCACCTTTCAATGATTTGAGATTTATCCATTATTTTAATACTAGCTTTTAATTGAGAATTTACAGTATACAGTTTATAACAAAAACCTGCTTTTAAGAGTCTCTGTGTCCTATCTATAGAATTCATAGAACAACATTACTAGACGATTTGGAATTAGTGATTTTGACCCATCATGTAGGATATATTCATAGCTCTTGGGGCTATACAGTAATTTATTACCCTTGGCATTAGAATGCTACAGCTGTGTGATTATCATACAATTGTTAATCGTGATTTGTTGTAAATTTGCAGAATAAAATTATCACTTGCTCATTGTTCGGCACTTCACACATCCGGCAGAGGCCAAACTGCACAGACCTTGATCAAAGATGCCACATCTCAGCTTCCCGTATCTGGATGAGCTTGAATTGCAGTGTGATAGAAGAGCTGGAAGGCTGATTCAATTTGGGTATAATCAGATAAGAGCGTCTGAATGCCGAGAGACACGGCGCTCATCCCGTTGATATCAAGTGGTATCTGAATGGCATAATGGTATTAGTGAGAGACCTGCAGTGATGGAGGTATAGCGTTTGAAATCAGAGCTCGTATGGGAGGAGGCAGGGGATCGGTGGTGGGGAAGTATCATTTTGGAAGCAGAGTGATAAATTAAATGAGGAAGGAGAGAAAGAGAGTGGAAACAGGCAGGTGGGACAAGTGTTTACACTTACCTGCTTGTAGTTGTTATTTCAGATGAATCCCAATTGTATTTAGAGGCTTTAGCAAAGCTCTTCATTTACATTCATGACAGTCAGGCATATTAAATTCAAGTGGCATAGAGAGATTAAGACAGATTCATATGTATGAGGAAGACACCAAGGAGAGTCCATTTAAATGTGTGTGTGTGTGTGTGTGTGTG
>JAJHUR010107334.1:0-21740 GCA_027495735.1 Lutjanus campechanus
ATTTTTTCCCCTTAACTGTTTCTACCTGCTCAAAAAAGAAGCACAAAGTGTGACAGTTTGCCAGCTGTCAGTACCCTTCACACAGGCTCCTCTCTTCCCCTGTTCAACGACTATTCTACTGTACATCTCCATTATAATACAGCAGCATCGGTGAAACAGCAACAATGATATGACCAATATTATAATAGTAACTATTTATTTCTTTGGTCCAAAGGGACACTTCAGCCAAAAATGGCAAAGTAGCAGTGAGTTGAGCTGCTGTTATTTCTGCTCAGGACCAAGATGAGGAGTGTTTCTTTCAATATCACATCAGAGGAAAAGCAGTTTAAAGGCTGAGAATTCTCACATCACTGCAGCTGGAACACTGGAACAATGTCTTGTCATGTTTGTTTTATATTATTATGGCTAGATGGAAGTGGTGGCTGGTGAATCTTTCTCCAGGGGGGGCTATAGTGAAAATCAGGCAAATGTCTGAAGCTATCACAGCAGTGTATTTTAATATACAAATAGGGCCTGTATTTGTATTTGCTGAACTGAATGAACATTTTTTCAGCCTAATGAAACTTGCATAGTTAGTGCAAATACTTTATTATAATAATATTTTATTTTACAATTTATGCTAAAAGACTTAAGTCAGCAAAAAGTACTTCAATAAGTGTGAAAGAAATCTGATAACGCAAACCTATTATGAATTATGAACATGCTAAAACCTATTAGAAAATAATATTTAAGAATAAAAAAAATGAAAATATGGTATTACATTTAAAATTGACAAGTAAAGTAAGTTTAAAATGGACTTTTTGTCCATAATTTGTCCCTGAGAGATGTAAATATACATTTACTCAAATATTGTACTTAAGCAGAATTTCAAATTACAGTTGTTAGTACTTCCTTTTAGTATGTAGGTATTTTCATGTACAGTACTTTCATAATGTGGTATTTTCCTGAAGTAAAGGATGTGTTTATCCAGCACATCTCACCTGTCTGAAGATCACCTGGTCCCAGTGTGAGGTTGAGTTCCACTGTCACTATGTTCTCCACAGAGAGTTTATCATCTTCTTCTGATTGTTGTTGTTTATGATGTCGGCCTGATCAGGTCCAGGTTCTTTAACTCTCAGCTTCTCTTCTAATGTTCTCCTCTCAGAACACCTTTTTATAGTGACTTCACTGGATTTTATGTCTCCATTTTAGCAGCTGATGCACTAAACTCTTCCAGTTATCAACACATCTCACTCTGCTGTATTAATCAGCAGGTGTAGATCGAGCCAATCTCTGGCTGCTGCCACCCAGAGGCTGGTTGTGTATAAATCAACAGTATTCAGATTAATACTGAGAGTGCAGGTAACTTGCGTCCACCAAGCTTCTTCTCTTGTATTGAGAGGATCAAACTGTGCAGGTACAACTTATAGTGACTCAATGGGCAAAGAAATTGCACCCTAATCTGCAAACATGTGACTTATCAGTAACTTTAGACAACATTTTTAACATCGCATTTTATTAAAGTTTATACATTTTACTTACTACTACTACTAACTACACAATATTGTCCTTGCTCATTTAATAAATATACAGTATATATTTATTTATATATACTCACCTTGATGCCTGCAATCAGTCTATTGGCACATCTTGTCACTGCCAGCAGTGGCCGATGTTTATCTGTTATGTTGCATTGATTTTACGCTCACTAATTGTTGTGTTTGTTATTTTTCGGTCAGACTCTGGTCACAGTGGCTAACATATACAGAGGCCACTGGCTGGACAGGAGTCTGGTGTGATGAAGGAGGGCCGTGTTTTTATGATGAAATATTCTTTGTTTCCTTGATGCACAAAGGGAAATAGATAAAATAAACAACAACAATAAAACATCAGCCAAATTGTTATTTTAAAAGTCTGTATCGGCCCAGAACATTGATGGGGTGTAATGGTTTGGCTGTGGCACTTTGAACAGAAGAACGGTAATATTTCAGAAGGGATTTGCAAAAGTTGCTATGTGGATCTGAAACTTCAACACAGATTTAAAGTGGGATGAGTTATTTTGGGCATCCAAGGTTGTGTAAAAGCCATGCTTTTTCGTCATTGACACTGTCGATGACTGATAGTTGGAGCATCTTGAGGCTTGGATGGACATTATGCTTGTTGAATCATCAGTATAAAAGATGAATAATGTCTGTTTTCTTCATCAAAAGGTACAAGTCTGGTTTCAAACAACTAAATCACAGCCCACAATCATTCTCTTTTGTTAAATGTTCTATTCTATTCAACACTGTTCAGCTCTAGAACTGTGCAGTCCTAGAACAGTTCTGTTTTGTTCAAGAACTGTTTAGTTCTAGAAGTGTCCTATTCTGAAACAGTCTATTCTGTTACAGAACTTTTCCATGCCTTTTAAGAACTGTCCTGTTCTGTTCTCAAACTGTTCTAGAAATGTTCTATTCTGTTTTATTCATTTATTTATTGTCCGTAACCACTTATCCTTGAAGACTGGAGTCTATCCCAGCTGACATTGGGCAAGAGGCGGGTTACACCCTGGACAAGTCACCAGTTCATCACAGGGCAGACAGACAACCACTCTTGCTCATATTCACATCTATGGGCAATTTAGAGTTATCAATTAACCTAATAATGCATGTACCAGGAGTACCATGAGTACCAGGAAAGAACCCACACAGACATGAGGAGAACATGCCACAAACTCTCCAGGCCCCCAACCAGCTGGGGGATTCAAACTCAGGACCTTCTTGCTGTGAGGCAACAGTGCTGTTCTAGAACTGTTCTGTTCTGTAACAGTCCTACACCTGTTCTGTTCTCTACTAGAACTTTTAGTTCTAGAACTTGTCTATTCTACAACAGTCCTGGACCTGTTTTATTCTTTTCTAGAACTGTTCTAGAACTAATCTCTTCTATAACAGTCCTAAAACTGTTCTATTCGGTTGAACTTCTCTGTGCTGTTAGAGAAATGTCCTGTTCTGCTCTTGAACTGTTCTGTTGTAGAAATGTATTTTTCTGTTTTAGAATTGTTCTATTCTGTTGAAGAACTGTTTAATTCTGGAACTGTTCTATCATGCTCTAGAACTCTTCTATTGCGTTCTAGAACTTTTCTGTGCTGTTTGATAACTGTCCTGTTCCAGAACTGTTCCTTTCCAACACTCAGCCACTGGCTGTGCTGGTAGTCCTCACCAACATGTTACTGAGTAGACTAACACTGTATCTGAGATCATTAAGAATGTCTGAAGCCTCAGTATGAGAGCAGCAGTATGTGAATTCCGTATTATTTATAGGGACATATTAAGCAGTTGTGTAGAATTCATGTTCTCATTTTTGTTTTAAGTTTGATTGCACATTTAAATGAGACGCAGTTCTATTGACTGAGGTGTTAATATATTCAGCTTCAGGTCTTATTTCTGAGCTGCCGTATGTTAGATATTTAATGAATAACCTTGAACACAAACGCATTAATCGTTGTAAGTAGACATGTTTGCATATATTTCCCTGATTGCACCTTTAAATGAGAAGCAGCAGTAGTTGTGAGTGAGGTGTCAATGCAGTGTTATTCATTTGTCCTTGTCTTATCCCTGAATACTTACCTGCTAATTATGAAGCAACATTACAGACTGTATGTGTCAGTGTGTGTAGGTGGGACTGACTGAGCATGAACCCCTGTATGTGTTACATATGGATTTGTAAGCCAATCAAAAGAGTCACCTAGGCAATGCCAAGAAAAAAAAGTATTCCTCTGCTGTCCTGAAACTGAGTGGGAGCTGAAGTGCTGTTCTCAAGTTGTACCACTTCCTATATCAGAGAATAACTGTGTGAAGATGAAGAGTCTGAGAGCATATGTGACTCATTTTTATTTATGTACTGACAGTATTCTCTGTCTATATTCTCAGGGTGCAGGTGTAAGTGCACACTATGTGACTTGTCTAAAAGACAAAGACTTGAAACTGACTGATGTATAGAACATGTCAGTGGTTTTGCATAATAGATACAGGTATATTTGAATTTTGATTGGGACATAGAGTTTTGACCTCGTTGCAGTGTTCTGCAGTTGCTTAGTTGTAGCTACTGAGTGAGTTGAAGTCATAGCAACAAGAAGAATGGAGCAACACAGGTGGGAAATTCAACGTGACCTTTATTTACAGTCACACTGACAAAAAAGGGCACTATTATCTATATGGCAACAATTGCAAGAAAAACAAAAATAATATATACAGATAAATACAGGAAATAAAAAGAATTCAAACACTGTCCTGTCCACGTAAATACTGTATATACTGTGTTCCCAAACTTTTTCTTGCATGCCCCCCTTTCAGAAGCCAAAAACACAGGTCGTGACCCCCACCCACATTTTTTATCAATTATTAACAATAATTGGTGGTGGAACTAAAAGAAAAAAAAATTCAAAAGTTGAATTTTAGTGAAATAAAGGTGAGCAGGATAGAATCACCAATCACCTTGTCTTCCGTGTAAACCCATGAATGGACTAGAACCACTTGTGAAAAATGTATTTGAGTTTGAGTTTTCACTGAGAATTCTGACTTCAAACTGAGAATAAGCTCAAGACTTCTGTCATATACGGTGACTTCAATGGTTTGGGTAAGGTTAAAGTTTTCCAGGGATTCTGGTCATGGTGAAAAGAAGAACAACTGGTGATCACAGGAAGTTGGCTGTTGCTCAAAAATGTGAACACAGATCATATTAAGCATTTGAATATGAATAAATATGGTGATATTTTGCATGGCAGATTTAAAATGCCTCAATTAAAATACATTGTCTCAATGTCAACATCCATCCCTTAAAACAGTCAGTCACAAAAAAACCACATGTGCAGTTAAAAGTTGAATGTGAAGGCCTGTTCTTCATTTTAGCATGGATAATGCATCTCCATCTCAAAAAGAAAGAAGCTCCTCTGCACTTCTTCATGAAAACTAATGACAGTATTGGCAGGTCTATGCTGCTTTCTGCTGGCCAACACACATACATTTTACTTCACTCTGGTTTCTGTGTTGTGATTTGATTTTAATGTGAAATTGAAAATTCTTGTCATACAAAACTATTCATTTGGTTGTTACAGAAATTAAATAATTGTTCTTTTATTTATGTTTTCCATTTAATCACAGTGGTATAAAGAGTGAGAAAGGATGGAGGAGGTGGGGTAGAAGGATGATTAAACTTTAAACTTAGGCAACAGGGTTCATATCCTGTGTGAAGTCAATAGTAAACATTGACTTATATTAATTTATAATGTATGTAATTTATGTAATGTACGGAAGTTAAGTTACACACGTGAACTTAAACGTACTTATTTTAATCCAAAACAATGATTTTTTTCCCTTTAACCTAACCAAGTGGATTGAATGCTTTTATTTTGAAAGTCTACCTGGTACTTACTAGAACCATAAATGGTTGTTCAGCTTGTCCCCATAGCAGAACCCTTTTCAGTTCCTGGTAGAACCTTTCATAAAGGCTCTTCTTTCACCTAGAACCATCTGTGAAGGGTTCCACCCAGAACCTACAATGAGAGGTTCTATAAAGCACCCCTATATGGTGTAATCTAGAATCTAGAACCCACCCAGCAGTATTGAGTATTGAAAAGTTGAATATTATACATTTATCCAGGGATGGGTGACACACTGTGGAACAGCTGATTGAGACAGAGCATCATTTTTAATGGAACCACTCAATCAGACCTCTTCAGTCATCAGCAGTGTCATCTTGTACTTCTGTGGCTGTTTGAGTTTTTTGGATAAGGTCTAATGTAGATGTCACATGTACATGTTTCTCACCCTCGATCAGCTGCTGTCAGTCTTCGATGTTTTAGTCATGACACCTACATGTATTTGATGCTGTTTGTGTGGCTGTATGTAGTTGCAGTTTTCTCAGTATATTTCTCAATACTGAGATTACATTTCTCATGAATAACACACACACACACACACAGTTTAGGGAGCGTCCTTGTTTCTTTGACGGTTTGTGAATCCCACAAGTTGGAGAGTAAATCATTTATTCCTCCTGCATCCGACCACATATGAATGTGGACAAGCGAACAACCTCTGCAGTAAAGGTCAGCAAGTACTGTACAAAGATAGGTCAAGAACAGAAGTCATGCTCACTCCTAATATTTTGTGGTTCCCAAGAAACCTGCAGTGTGTCTGTGTGGTGTGCAGAGACTCTTTGGGGTGATGTTTCTCTATAAATACACTGAAAGTAAGCCTGCTGCTTCTCTTACATTTAGACCGCCACTGCCCCCATTTTGGTGAAGTTCAAGCTTCAGAATACTGAGCGGGCTGGGTGTGTAGTATTAATTAAAAAGACTACATCAGCGTGTAATTAGGGTTTTTATGGGTGAAGTTGAGGGTCATAACTTGGATCACCAGAGGGCTCCAAACTTTCTTTTAATGCCCCTGCTGAAGTTTAACGACTTGCCACCTGTACTCCTGTCGGAGCTCTTTTTCTGCTCATAAAAACCTCCTTCACTTTCTTTCCTCTGACACACGGATGACTCTCAGGATAGATTCATAAAAAAACACTATGACTTTACAGATGTTTTTTTTTTTTTTAAATCCAAGGCTGTCTTAAGTAAGATGTATTTGCTGTGTGCTCTGGATAAATTAAAATTAAAATCCAGATAAAATGAAAAATGCCTTTTTCACCCTTTTAGATCACAGCCCTAGCCTTATTGTGCACCTTTTCAACAACATATGCCAAAAAATACAATCCATTTTTTGTATTATTACACTGAAAAATGTTTCTTTCCTGTAAAACGAATTATGACACATTGTTACATAAACTAAAACCAATAATATCATGACATCCACCCATCAGTCAATCTTCAACTTGCAGCAGTGCAGAGCAAAGGCTAGGATTTATTTGTTTGCTAGCTAGTGGCAGTATACACAGTGACATGTCTTTCAGTGTTTGCAGCGCCACCACTATGTATAGACACATCATACACTGGAGGGGGCACCAAAACAGCCAGATCAAGGGTGTGGGACTTACTTAAAAAAACAACATCAGTTGATTAACTGGCTGCAGAGCATGTGCCAGAGAAAGAGAGCTCAGGATGACGAAGATATGTCAACATGAAAAACCCTGCTGAAGAAGCCTGATGTTTGTTCTGTGTTAAAGTGATATTCCATTTTGTGAGAATAAGACATTTTGTATGTAGTCACCACTATGCTGATGTGACAATCCTGGAGTTTTAGGAGAAACAGGGTAGCAGCCTCGTCCAGTACAATGGCAGAGATCGGTGACCACGGATAAAACGTTAAAAAAAAGAACACAAAACAAACACAAAATGTCTCCATCCTGCTTGTGTGGTGTAATCCAAGTGTCCGCGAGCCGCAACATTAAAAATTAACCACAAAAGACGCCATTTACGCCATGTTTTTAGCAGAAATATCAGCTGTAGCATGTAGCCGGTAGGATGTAAACATGGCGTCGATCTCGCGAGACTTCCGCACGTGCGGCCATTAAGAGATATATATATATATATATAAGATATATAGATCTGCGTCATGCGTCCGTCCTCTGTGAATCGTCTGTGTTCTGTGGAGGCCCATTTCCACCAAAATGATGGGAAATAAAGGACAATCTGGCAAGTCATTATAGTGAGAAATTTTGTCAAATTAGTTAGAATCTAAATAATTAATGTCAAAAAATATCTCAAAAACATGACTTGGTATCTTAAAATAATGGGAAACTTTTACATTTTACAACGGACTGCTTCAGCAACTAGATACAGCATACGATGGGCTGGGGGCTGGGCCTCACTGTTAATATTACTGTACAAAAACACAACTTTATAACTTTTTAACACGTTTCTACTCACTGATGTGGGTGAAACTGGATCATATTTTATGGAGATCCCTCCGATGTCCTCCAGTTGCTCAGCTTCAACTCTGAGTTTCTGCTAACTTGCCATCAGTGGGCAGCAGAACTGGGCTCAGCAGCCTCCTAGTAACTACAACTGGACCGGGACCAAACACAGCGTCCGAGACCAACAAGGAATACAGTACTGAAGTCAAAACCACCTGTTGTCAAACCTGCATCGGTCTCTGAGTCAAATATTCAGTCCTGGTCTTGCTGTGTTCACTGGGAGCTCCCAATCTGGGAAGAGTCAGCTGGTTACTGGCCCAGTGTAGCTGCAACACCTAGGAGGCACAGCCTTAACACTCATTCAGTGCTACTGGCTCCTGCAAAGGCCCATCAATATCTGCGACAAGTCCTTCACTAGACACACATTTTTTTACAGGAAACATGTAAATATGCAGCAGCTAATAGCAACAGGAAACTTCTGCATTTTTAATTTTTAATTAAAAAACAAATTCTCTTCATATAGTGCAGCTCCTTGAAAGCCTGTTCTGACCAGTGTTCTCCAACAGTACTTACTGCTATGTGGAAGGTTGTTTTTGTTTGTTTGTTTGTTTTTTTGTTTTGTTTTTTTAAGTTGATTGTGTTGTAGTCCTTGAACATGAATAAATAAGTTTTTTTGACAAGTCAAACTGTCTAGCATTCCACAGTCCTGCTGGCCTGTGACGAGGACGCAACAAATAATTTGGGTGATTTAATAATTAAAACTTGACGAGCCAGCTTGTCCCAGGGATGCTTTTCATGCTGCCTGTTTTTTACCACAATCATTTGTGCCTGAAGTTGCAATTTCTTGGTGCTCCACTTCAAAATATTCAGGTTATTTGTTAGAATAGAGTAACTTTATTGACATTGCACTAGTACAACACATTTGCAACTTCCTTGGTTTGCAGAATTGAAACTTTAAACTTGAGAAATAACTGTTGGCAAATAAACGGTGGTAAAGCACATTCATTACCAGCCGAGACACTGTGTGGCTGGTATTGTTTTCACTTCTCAGTCTGTGTGTGTGTGTGTGTGTCACCATGGGAAAATGTGGTCCTTCCCAGGACGAGGTGGAGACCCTTCAACTTATTTGGCAGAATTTGATCCCTCTTTATGGATTAAATTTACACCTGAATGAGATCTGGTGACAGTGTGAGTTTGGTTGCCTCCAAAAATGCACTGACTGATCAGAACATGTTCACAACATGTTCTGCTACATTTACACCTGCATTAACTTGCCCTTGTGACCCCAAAGATTGATTGCCGGTTACTCCCAAAATGACTGGTGAAGAGTACCTGCAAGCATACTGGACCTCAAGTATGTTAAGCTGGGTAGGTTTAGGCAACACACTACTTGGTTGGGTTTAAGAAAAGATCATGGTTTTGGTTCAAATAAGTACATTTTGTGGTGACATAGGACAAATCCTGGTGTCCTGGGTGGAAGTCTTGTGTTTGTTTTGTAACCATATGACTGGTTGCTTTGGGTGCTAGTTAGTTCAGTGCCTGCCAGTAGTTTGTCAGGTTGCACTCGACATTTTTAACTTAGTCAAAGGCATGCAGGACCCAAGTATACATCATGTTACAACCCAAAACTCATATCTTCAACCCTCAAGAACACACATGCAAAACTACCAAAAATACCACCACAGATAACTCACTCTCAGGTCAGTTATGCAACAGAGAAAACAGTTCCTGCCAGACAACCCCCAAATCCAGTCCATGTTTTCCACTCCAATACATCCCAAAAACAAACTTATATTCAATTCCTTGAATGTTTCACAAACATGTCAGTCCCGTTCATTTACAGACCAGAATGCAGGGAAAAAAAGGAAACCAAAATATGTTTCTTTCAGTTAGCTTTACATTTGTCCAGTTAAGTCACTCAGGGGTGTTTCTAGCAGCAGCTGCAGCTTTAGGAACGTCTGACTGCAAAATCAATCAGAAGAATGCAAGAAGTAATTTTTTTTTAGGTTTTAGCAGAACACAGATTCATGCAACACAGACTTTAAAACATGGAAACAAAACGGATGCAGAACAATGTTTGCTCTGGCAGGACAGTCTCACCACTTCCCTGTAGCATTCCGCCATCTTGGATTTAGGTGTCATCAGCATTATGAAAGAAGGTGAAAGCAGGCTTACAATTGGAGGTGTGTCTGTGACAGCGGTGTGTGTGTGTGTGTGTCTGTGTGTGTGTGTGTGTGTGTGTGTGTGTGTGTGATGTGATGTGATTAATTTAGCTATAATATATAGTTTGAGCAATCCATTCACCCCACCAAATAAATGTAATAAGCTGCTAGCACAGACAACCTATGCGACACTTTTTCTGGCGAGGACGGCTCTGCAACTTGTATCCAGATACACATCACATTTTAATGCCAGGCGTAAAGAACAAACACTCTCAGTGGCCAGGCACTCTCTCCAAAGGAAGACAGAGGCTCATGCCTGTACACAGCTATTCAGCTGCTGCTCACGTGCAGACAGCCCAAGGGCTGCTCTTTATCAGACAAACATGATTCCTGTGAGAGCAGGAATATTAACTTGAAATTGATTGACAACAAGTTGATAGTCTGAATGTTTGAAATGTTCTTTCAAGAACAATATGTAGCCATTGCATGTGCAAAAATGACTACAGCAGTCCAAATAGTGAGAGTTGGAGCCATAATCCTATTTAATATATAACCTGTGGCTGAAGTAAGTTGTTTCCCTCCACCGCCTCCTCTCCAGACACGGCAGAGACAGGCAGGCGGCAGGAGCTCTGCAGGAGTGCAAGGATGTGAACATCAAAAATATTTAGGATTTATTGACGAATAGCCCCGTGAGATGTAGCATCTCATTTTCAAAGGGGGTCCTGTAGACACAAATACATGATTGAAAATAACAATGATGAGTCTTCCACTGTAAGTTGATCAGCTCTTTCTAGCTATTAATTGTCTGTCAATGTAAAGTTAAGGCCAATATCCTGAAAACAAAAGCCCACTGCTCTGAAATAACACACTGTGGATGATGAGTTAAGTGGCTGCCTGTCTCACAGCTGCCAAACCCCATTAACATTTTGCTCAATTTATCAGTTATAAACATATATTCCTTCTACAAGATTATTAATGATTTTTTACAACTCATAAACAGACACTTACTCATTCAGCGAAAATTTGGCATTGATCTGAACTGGTGAATCAAACACACAAAACAGTTATTCTAGTCCGGAATGGAAACTTTAAAGGAGGAGACCACGGCTGTAGCATTTATA
The DNA here is from genome assembly GCA_027495735.1 of Lutjanus campechanus. Taxonomy (NCBI): domain Eukaryota; kingdom Metazoa; phylum Chordata; class Actinopteri; order Lutjaniformes; family Lutjanidae; genus Lutjanus; species Lutjanus campechanus. The sequence goes on from JAJHUR010107334.1 coordinate 11,099, forward strand.
TCAAGTGAAGCAAGTATTTCACCTTAACATGTTTCCTTGATCTCTGATGACTCATCATGGTCATTCTATGATTTATTACAGTAAATATATTACAAATTTCTTCTTTAAGAATTGAAATCAGCTAGTTTGTCCTCCTATTCAACAAAGCTCATAGATTTCAGTCCTCCAAATAACATGTTAAAATTCTGAGACATGTGAAGGAGGCAGAGCTGAGTTGGGACTCCATGTTGTGTGTAACCCTCACACACAGTGTCTCTAATACACACTGCTGTTCACTCTGTTTGAGTGAAAGCTGTGATTCCTCTACATAATACCTTTTACACCTCTCTTCAAATGGTGTTTTTGTGTCTCTCTTCATGAAAACCAGATGAAAATGACTCCTATCAGAGGGCCCCGTGTTTCTCAGCATACAAACTGTATGCTAATGCCTCAGTCTCAGCGCTGTGTAATACAAACTAATCCCTCTTCATTATGAGAGCAGAGCAATGGCAGTTTTGGCACTCGCCTCTTCACAGGATTTGAAAATGGCAAGTGTGGATTTCAAAGTCCTGCTGGTTTATCACTAATGTACAATATCTCTGTACAACCACTGTCAATAATTCATTTCTTTGTGTGTAAACTGGCAGTTGCCAATTAATCACACACTTTTTTCAAAGTGTTAGAGCGGTGCAACTTTTTCAGACTGGAAGTCCATAATGAAGTAACTTTTTTATTGATTTTTTTTTCGATTTATCTTTCTTCTCGATTTTGTCGTTTCCTTTCAAGTGGCAGAATAAAGAGGAGTCTTTGATATCCACCCAGAAAAACATGAGCATCTGGGAGATGCTGAGAAACAAAACACCATTTGAATTATTTGCCTTTGAAGCTCCATTCATGAGCACTTTTCTCGTATCAGCCAGCGTGACTCGAGCTGCATCTCCAAACTTTGTTGTTGGGAGAACAAAGTCTCTGTGCTTTTGGCTCTGTACACATTTACGTTCCTGTGTGTGTGTTTGCATCCGCGCTCACGCATGTGTGTACACTTGTCAACCTGTGCCGGTGATAGGTGTACGTGACCCAGCACCACATGTGGGTTATCTTGTTTGTTTGGAAGGCAAACAGAGTCCCCCGCCACCCCCTCCTGGCAGTGAGATGGCGTAACGCCTCTACTGGGCAGAATAAATTCTGCGAGTGGTAAGCCACTGCTGCATGTGTCCCTGTGATAAGCTGATCATAAAACCGGGGATTTATGATACTAAATTAAAGAGCAACATTTGTTCATTCAACTATTATTGAGCAGATAATGGGGCAGGGGTAGAGGAGCTGGAGGGGTGGTGGGATCTGACGAGACAAAGAAGCAAAATGACTTGAAGCTTTGAGACATTTATATTTACTCCAGTGAGCTCGGATATGACAGCAGAAAAAAAAAAATCCCTCAAACGATGTCTCATCAACAATAATCTCCAGTTTGTCAAAAGACAGACAGACAAAGTAAATGTAATATAATTATAACCAGAAGCTGCTGCTTCTGTCTCTTTCCACAGGCAGTGTGAGAGGCTCTTCACCAGCACTCCTGCCTGTTCACAAACCAGCTAATTGCAGCAGAGATGAGGTAGTGGGCTTTTACCTCACCGGTGCTCATGTATTACCAGTCATTTCAAACTGCAGCAAATCTGATTCCAAAGCAAATCTGTCACGATGGTTTGGAATCAGATTTGTGGTCCATCTGAAAGTCTGCGTAAAGGAAAAGGGGAGTTCTTCTTCTAAACACATGATACGTGTTAGAAAATAGTTGTGTTATACCTTTCAACAATTGTTCATGATTTCTGTATTCAGGTTTTTTTGGGCATACCTGCAACATGGCTCGACATGCTGGAGCCATGCTGGACTTTTTTCACTGGTGCTTTCGGCAGCACCAGGTCAAACTGTGCTGCACTGATTTGCATTTCCATTTTCACTTCTATCGTGCTGAGCCCAGCAGTTCACTTCAGCTCGCTTCAGTTCCAACAACAAGGGACTTTATATGAAGACTGTTTGTGCAAGAAAACATGTCATCTGCACAAGTGCATAAATATGACCTGTGATTACAGTGAACTGACAAAGCCCTCGAGTGACCATGTGAGTTAGGACTCCTGTCTGTTAGAGGACAGGGAGGAAGTAGAACTGCGAGCCTAACTCAGATCAGTGAACAGAGAAAAAACTGCACTCCAGAGCTGTCTGCCTCACACATTCATCTCATTGTTTGTTTGCAAACAACTTAAGCTTGAGCTTAACTCCTAAAATATCCTGACTCTTTCTTTTTTCTAGTTTCCATCTTTGTTTTGCAGTGCAGTGATATTACTGCATCTTTCTCTCTGCATCTCACATCAGCCCTCACAGATGTCCAAATGTATGACTGTCACATGTAAAATCTATCATAAACAGCTCTTCTTTTATTTTGTTGAACACACTCTGCCAGTGTGTTTCTCAGCCTCCCCCGTCTATCAGTGCACTACAGGAAACACATTTGTACACGTGTCATGAGTAATGGATCTCATGGATCCACAGCGTGAATGTGGCCTGATGATTTGTTGTGTTTTTTCATTTGGCTTTGTTTAGGCCTTAACAAGCACGCTCCTGCAAAATTAAGTGAAATAAATGAAAGGCAGAGTCGTCGGTGGTGACAGTGGAAGGCCGCGGTGTTAAATGACTGAAATGTTTGTCATTAATAAGCAGTGTGCTGAAACAGCCAATGTAATTACTTTTTCCATAATAACAGCAGCCAGAGAATAATGGCCACTGCACAGTTTTCCTCCAAACACGTGCATGCTTCATTCAAAGGTCATTTACTTCAAAATCTTTCAGTGCAGTGACCCCCTATGCAGCTCTGAACTCACTTTGTCAAATACTCCTAATACTGCACAGCTGTCCCACATGCTGTATTTGATATCATACATAAACCAACTGATCCTCCAACACCGGGGGTCTGCAACCTGCAGCTCTGTAGCCGCTGAATAAAATGACGATGAAAAAATGATGATGAATAAAAATTTGTTGTTGTTTTTTTTAACATTGTAATTTTCATTATTATTATTATTGTTGTTGGTCAACTATATACAAAAGCGAACTATAGATTTTTGAGTTTTGAGCCCAAGTTTAGAAGTTTTTCTACAACTACAAATATTTTGTTGAGATAATTTACCTTTCTTCTTTGGATCAACTTAAATCTTTGAGTTTGTATTTAAAAATCATTTTGACGTGAAAGTAAATGATGGTTAAAATGTTTATATTTTCAATTATAACCATTCAATTTTCAAAAGTAAATTATCTCAGCTAAAGATTATAGGTTGGCAAAATGTTTCAAAGTTTGTTTGCAGTACGTTGCCTTGAAATGTTGAGTTGTCTCAGTAGTTTTTGCAATGTAAATGTATTCTTACCTTCTCCAGCTGTAGCAATATGTAGCTTATCCACCAAAAGATATTTTGTTAACTAACATGCGTCATAGCCTACGTTTAGAGCCAACTTGAGCGACTCTCTCAGTCCAAATCAGCCCAGCAGTTCACCTCAGCTCACTTCAGTTCCAACAACCCAACACAGATGAAAAAAATACCATCCTGTCACCGTCCTCTGGCTCTGGTGGCTCAGACATGTCTGGACATGTCCAATGAAGCTGCTAGACAGAGCGTCCATGTTTCGGGTTGTTTTCAGGTTGTAGTGTTGTTTGACACTACTGATTGCTTTATATGAAGTTTACTTTACTTTAGTTTAGTTTACTTTTGACAATAACCTCAGTAAAGCAGGGAGTCAGAATAAAAAAAAAAAATTGAATTTTAAAATGGAATCACAAAACTAAAAGGCTGTTAAACTTGACACAAAGTCAGGCTTGGTATAGCAGGTGTCATATAGTGCTGATCCAGAGCTGTTATAGGCCTGTTATGTATCATGGTCACTTTCTTCTAAAACTCATTTTCAGTCACAGTTCAGTCACTGAGCTGCACATTAAAGTTGTGATTTGAAGAAATCTTCTTAGTGACCTATGAGGTTTGAAAAACAATGAAACGCACACCCAAAGTGACACAAAACATGACCTCCTCTGAACAAGACTGCTCTCTGCTATTACAGTCAATACAAACCGTGGCTGTGGTCCAATAATCAGCGAAATCACGTCCTGTGTCTTTTCCTAACTAATTTTCTTTGACCTCGAAAATGACACGAGGCCAAAGAAAGATGTGAAGGACCAGGGTATGTAATTATGTGCTGGCCGATGTTATTGATGTGGGTCTGCTCTGGTGAAACTGCAATTTTCTAAACTACTAAAAGTGCATTTTAGGTACTCCCCCCAGTGCGTTCTTAACATGTTGTTTCACTAAATTTTGCTGCCACAAGGAATTGTGGGACAGCATTACCTTCATTACTTTTGTACAGGATGGTCCAGTGTATCCTGTGTTAAAGGAGATATGAAAGGAAGCACTGAAGAACCTTTCCCCAGCATTTAGAGAAGTGGACGAGTGCTTCTCATGACTGCCACTTAGATACTTATGAACCATTTCACCCACTGAAGAACCTTCCTAAGAAAAATACACTATTCAACCACATCCCATGTGAAAACAAAGACGGTGCAGGATTCCTTGTTCACTCTTTGACTCAGCACCTGCCTTTGATGGCCAGATCATATTAGAGCATGATAGTGTGATATGTAGTATGACTGTAGCTCCTTTTACTGGAACATTTGCTCATGTTGAGGCGAGTCCTGGCATTAAAATGGCTAACTCAGCACAAGAAAAAGGGTAACAGCTGCTTGCTTGTTTACATTCATATCATTAGCAACCAGGTTAGGGTGTTAGGGTGCCATTTTTTGTGTGTAGTTTGCCAGCTCAGAGGGTGTTGTTGTTTCTTGTAGTGTCAAGGACTTTGGTACTGTAACATGCAGACAGAAAAAGTGGAGAATGCCATTGGCAGGACCAGCAGTCCAGTGAGTCAGACTCATTTTGATAACTGCGTCCCAGCTTTGATAAACCAATCAGGGCCACACAATAAGTTGATGGAGATTTGGGCTGTTCAGATTTGCAAATGGACCTTTAGCAAACTTTTCTGTGTAGATCCACATTTTTTTGATATCCTGACAGACATAATCGCAGCCTGAAACAATTCAGTTATTATTAGGCAAATTTAATTAGCCTTTTGCTGTTGAGTGGAAACAGTTATTCTCGACCCTGGACAAACTGATTTGGCAAAAAAACAAACAAACAAAATAAATGATAAATAAACAGCTCTTTGCTAGCTTTTTCCAGATCTCCAAATCTGCAGTTTCTCTGTGCATTGAGCAAACTGTAAGTCCATGAGATGGGTGAGAGTATTTCATGTGCAAGTACGTAACACTGTGTAGAAATGTTACTGATGCCTCGATCAATCTCACACACTTCGCTCCTCTAGTGAATGTGAAAAACTTGTAAAATGTGGAAGATTAGTGAGTGATATCCACACCACAGGCTGCGTTTACAGGCCTATATGTCAGACCGGCAGTTATTATTTGTGTACATCTGATTCCTAATTATCCCTCCATAACAGAGCCAGATGTTGGTGCTCAGAGTGTTGTGCAGTGTTGGTGTCATGTGAGCTCCACCCATCTGCCACTGCCTGTCCTGGTGCTGGGGTTTGGGCTGTGCAGCCATTAAGCGGGGTCAGCAGCTGGTAGAGCATGGGCGTGCTGGCAGCTTCTCATGTTCTCCCTGACCCCGTGTCAGCCGCTCAGCCTGGATGCATGTAGATGAGCTGGGCGACACAGCGGTGCGAGGTTACAGTGTCACTGTCATTAGAACGGAGGTCACAGCGCTGTAATGACTTCCATGCTAAAAAGGCTGCTTCCTGTCAGCGGCGCCACAGGTCATCAGCTACATCATCATCATCATGGGACTGCCTATTTACCGTGGCCAGACAGAGTCAGGGCAGCGTGGAGCTGTGGGTAACACGCAGGTCACACCTCCATTTTTACTCTAATTACACTGGAATTAAACAAGGAGGAGATGTTAACCACAGGTGACCTGCACACCACAGGGAAGTACAGCTCTCCACTGGAAATTAATATGTGTAAAAATATAAAACACACTCAGACACTCCAATTAAAATGTTGTTTACATCCCTGTTAATGAATACACCTGTGTTTTGAAGATTATTGACCCTACTTACGATTCATGTTCTGCATACTTTACTGCTTGCTGTTTACAAAGCACGCTGGAGTGTTTCAGGTTTTCAAGGATCTTTCTAACTTTAAGTAGCCAGTGGTTTCATTCATTTAAATGCAGCATTACATTTCAGTGTGTAAACACTTTATTTTAATGGTCCATACATTCCAGATACTTTCCTGAAGTGTCCTATAAAGAATTATGCAGTCTGAACTAATTACATAGAAACATTCTTCAATTGACGTACTTCCAGTTTATTCATTTCTGTACATTTTTAGTATAATGAAGTGAATGTACGTGTACACAGGCAAACATTCAATTTAATAAAGTTTAAATTGAACTTTTACAGGGAAATTTCTGTTATCTCTGCAAAAAAAGTACTTGATTACATTGTTCTACTCGAAAGGTCCCTTGAAATGAATCGGAAATGATTTAGAATGTATAAAGCATTACCTTTAATTCTTTTCACTGCAGATTGATTTGTAAAGTACACATTAACATTAACAGTCCCATTGTGTCCGCTGTAATAGATTCTAATCTACAAATATGCTTAGAAAATATCTTGAATTATAGAAAAGAAATTTGGAAATGATCATGAACCGATGTTATGTCAATGACCCTCCTTAAACCTTTGACTTCACTGTGTAATTCAAGTTAATATGGTATAATATAATTGACTGAACTGCACTTAAAGGTGGGCTAGGTGTTTCATGTACCAGCTGACAAGTAATATCCAATCATATTCATGCTGGTGTACAAGGTCATTCTAACCAGACCCTTCACCTGTCCTGACTATTCTACTTACATCTTTATTTGCTGCTGCAGAACCTCCACCATCCCAACCCCCTCCTCCTCCCCAGCTTTTGTACTGTTGACTTTACTAGGATCTAAATAAAAGTAAGTGTTTGTTAACAGGAGATTAGTTCTCCAGAACAGTCCTCGTTACTGCTCAGATTCTTTAAGACCGCACTATACTATACCTATACATGGTCAATGACATGAGAGAGTTTGAAATTAACATCTGACAACACTGCGTAAACCGGCATGACTTGACCAATGTCATACTTATTTTAAACAAAACAAATCAAAGACCAAACTTCTTCAATACATCAGAGTTTAGTGTTTTCTTAACAAAATCAGCTTTACAGTCATTTTCTAAATACAACTCCAATTCCAAAAGTTAAGGTATTGCGTAAAATGTAAATAAAAACAGAATGCAATAATCAACAAAAATGTTTTGACCTGTATTCATTTAAATACAGTGTAAAGACAAGATATTTAATGTTCAAACTGATTAACTGCATTGTTTTTTGTAAATATAAACGCATTCTAAGTTTGATGCCTGAACAGGAGCATATTTATCACTGTGATTCATCAGCTTTTCTTTTAACAACACTCAGTCAGTGTTTGTGAACTGAGGACACTAACTGTTGAAGTTCTGAAAGTGAAATTCTTTCTCATTCTTACTTGATATCTGACTTCAGCTGCTCAACAGTCCTGTTTGGTCTCTGTTGTTGTGTTTTGTGCTTCATAATGCACCACACATTTTCAATGGGAGACAGTCTGGACTGCAGGCAGGTCAGTCTAGTACCTGAACTCTTTTACTACGAAGACACACTGTTGGAACACGAGCACGTTGGTCTTGGCATCGTCTTGCTGAAATGAGCAGGGACATGAATGGCAACACATGTCGCCCAAAACCTGTATGTACCTTTCAGCATTAATGAGACCTTCACAGATGTGACAGTTACCCATGATGCCATGGGCACTAACCATACCATCACAGCTGCTGTCTTTTGAAGTTAGTGCTGGTAACAATCTGGATGGTCCTTTTCCTCTTTAGCCTGGAGGACACGATGTCCATGATTTGTGAAAACAATCTGAAATGTGGACTCGTCAGATCACAGCACACTTTAACACTTTGTGTCAGTCCATCTCAGATGAGCTCGGGTCCAGAGAAGTCTGCAGTGTTTCTGGATGTTGTTGATATCTGTCTTTCTCTTTACATGGTCGAGTCTTAACTTGCATTTGTAGATGCAGAGACAAACTGTGTTTACTGACAACAGTTTTCCAAAGTGTTCCTGAGCCCATGTAGTCTCCTTTATACAATGATGTAGGTTTTTAATGCAGTTTTTAATGCAGTGCTGCCTGAGGGGTCAAAGGTCACAGATATTCAGTTGGTTTTGAGCCTTGTTCCTTACGTGCGGAGATTCTCTGAATCTTTTAATGATATCATGGATTGTAGATGATAAAATATCTAAATTCCTGCAGTTTTGTGTTGAGAAACGTTCTTCAACTGTTGGACTATTTGTAGTGTTTCACACAACTGTGAACCTCACCCCATCCATGCTTGTGAATGACTGAGCCTTTCCAGGATGCCCTTTTAATACCCAATCATGTTACCTGTTACCAGTTCACTTGTTTACCTGTGGAATGTTCCAAGCAGGTGTTTTTGAAACATTTGACAACTTTATATATTTATTTTTAAAAAACAGTAAAGTTAATCAGTTTGAACACTAAATACCTTTTCTTTGTGCATAAGTCAAAACGTTTTTCCAAATCATTGCACATCCCAACTGTTGGGAATGGTGGTTATAAAATACAGAATGATACAAAGTATCTGTCAACTTTCAGTATTTGTCTATTGTTGATGCTCTGTGAAGCAGATACAGGCTCTACACTGAGCTCAATCAGATAAGCTCTGGATTACGGCCTCAGCACTTTTGTCTGTTGAATTTTGGAATTCATTCATTAACTTTGAAGAAATAAGATGCAGTCGAAACCTGTGGAAAAATCTTGTAAGTGGTCCTCCAGTGAAGAGTATTTTGTCAGACTTGTATCCGAGTTTTTAATTCTGCTTATGCTCTTGAACTGGAAATTGACTAATAGCATTTCTCTTTCCTCTCCTCCCTCCAGTCATGTACTAAATACAGCAGGAGTAAAACTGTCAACTCTTTAACTAGTGTCATTTCACATTTAAAATACACTGCAGTGAGTCAACCTGTAGACGTGGTTTTCTGTTACACTTTTCACATGAATAAGTGTTCTACCACAGAGAATATTTAAGGAGAATGAGAGCAGCTCAGTGTGTGTTTGCTTACCAGCACCGATGTGAGCTGGATCAGAACTTATTAGACTGTGTGTCTGTCATGAAGGCTGAGCAGCTGGGTTACTAATGATCAGGTCAGATTAGCCAACCGCCAAGATAATATGGGCAGAGAAACTCATCACTTGATTTTGATTGCTGCCAGAGCACCAACTAAAAGACCAGTTTACAGGATTTAGTGGCATCTAGCAGTAGGCTTGCAGATTGCAAACACCTCACCTCACTCCCTGTCAAAATGTGTCAAAATAAAACAAGGTTGTGGACCCAAACGTGGCAAAGCACAGAGATCAAAATGTATTTTAATAACAAAGGATGTTCCACAGACTTACAAACTGGATTGGCAGGTCAAACCCAAAGATGAATCCAGAAGGGCAAAAAAATCTGAAGAAGACCAAAGTGGAACACAAAAATCCATCAAACAAATGCAAAGTCCAAAATAAAAACAACAAAATTCTCCATATTTTTGAGGTTTCAAGGTTAACTATCATCAACTATCATCTTAATGAAATAGTATCATAGCATATCTGGAAATGTGCAAAGACAACAGTTATTCACACTGATGTGTCCGGCCAAGAACCAGCTGTAAACACCTGCAGTGGACACTGGAAACAGGCTGCAGAATAAAGGAGGAATGCATTATAGTAGGTGGAGTCGGGGCAGGCCGGAATAATGGCCAATCAAATCAGTTCTTTTTACATCCTTATTTTCATCTTGTTTGCTCATCACCAACACATCTCCTCTCTATCTGCATTCAGTGTTCTATCACGCCAGTGTTGGAATGATTGGATTTTAGTATCTGTCACATTTAAAAGGAATCTTCTTACAATATCTAAAGACTCTGCAAGCTGTGAAATTCCCCGCATCTCCTCCACCATCAGTCTTTTTGTTTACTTTGCTGTGTGTGGCAGAATATTAAAGTTTCGTCCGCAGAGTACAAGTATTCTGGGCTCATTAGTGAGGGAACAGCTTTATTTACTGACAGTGTAGGCAGGCAGTAACGAAACACTCCTCCTTCCACCAGGATGATGGCTCCACTTCTGCTGTGATGAACATCCCCCCCCTCTCTCCCCATCAAACCTCTCCCATCTACTGCAAACCTCGTCATAACGTGGCCCCGGGGCCCCACGTCAGATCAATTCCAGCTCCCAGCTTGGCGATTTTTCTTTTTCTCACTTCTTTTTTCTCTGTGTGTGTGTCTTCACCTGTATCTGTGTGTTTCTGCTCCCTGTAGCAGTCTGAGGAGGATGATGTGGAGTCATAAACAATAACGCTGATTTCTTTTTCTACTGCCTTCTCCACTCCAGCTCCAGCTCTGACTAAATCTCAGTCCTGCAATTGTTTATTTATTTAAAAATCTGTGTGTGTGTGTGTGTGTGGGGTGGGGGGGTGGGGGGGG
>JAJHUR010107336.1:0-13827 GCA_027495735.1 Lutjanus campechanus
TCACAAGAATGGGATGACCTGAAAACATGATGTCAGTGGCAACGTCTGTTGCCGGTATGGAGGTCCTTCAGCATGCAGACGTGAACATGCACAAAAAATTAAGCTGATTGGTCCAGCAGTATTAGAGATTAGCTCCAAACAAGATGCAGGTCCGTTGATCATGCACGCACACACAAAAGTGATCACATAATCCCCTCCCAGTTTACACATGACAAGGATAAAAAGAGAATAAAAAAAGGCATGTTTCCATCAACATGTTCGCAAAGCATCATGCTGCAATGCCACCAAGAAGTTGAGGTCGCAAACTGCAAACAAAACCAGTTATTTGCTAATTATTCTTTCATGTCAGCTACGGTTTTAAATCATCCTGAACCTTATAGGTTTAATGCTGACGCAGAGCCGACCGTTAACACCGTTAACGGCCTTCAGACGGCTGTAGAAGCTCCACCAGACTGCAGCAGCAGGGCTACGACACTCCCCCATGGACACACACACCGGAGGGAGCAGCCTCTCTGAGCCACTAGTGTTAGTTCAGCTGGATACAACACAGATACAACACGCAAACTTATTAAAAAAGTGCCATAAATACACTTATATAAATGAACTCTGTGTCTCCAGTGTTTTTTTCTGCAGACAGTCTGACAGCTCTGACTGCTAGCTGAGGGGTGATCAGTCTCTCTGGTTGCTGTCGTAGACACGCCCCCCCTGCAGTGGTTGTGTTGTGCACCCCCACTTAGCCCCCCATCCTCAACCCCTTTGCCCACTTTCTAGCATTTTTCAAAGTGTTGCAAAGGGTGGAGTTAGGCTCAGAGCTGGAGCTGCAGTCACACTTAAACTATTTTTTTAGTTGGCTGACATATTGATTTAACATTACAAATGATTAATTAGGTGTCGTTGTTTTACAAATCGATGTTGGCCTGAACACAAATGAGGTGGTTTTTCTGCAGTACTTAACAGAGAGACCATTACTCAGCACTTTTGTCAGGTTTGTAACATTAACATGCAGTTGTATGTAGTGCTAATATGTGGTAAGCAATTATCAGGGCTGCTTTGGCAGCATGTTGTCGCGATCGTCCAGGGCCAAGAATACATTTATAATCAAGTACCAGGATCTTAAAATCTATCCTGAACCTAACTGAAAGTCAGTGCAGATCTTTTCCAACAGGATCAATGTGATCTCTTTTCTTTGTTCTATTTAAAACTCCGCCAGTTTCATTCTGTACGAGCTGGAATTGATTTACTGACTTTTTGGGGGGAGACCTGAGAGCATTGCATTGCAGTGGTTGAAGTCTGCTTTGAAATAAAAGCTTGCACAAGCTCCTCTGTGTCAGGGGAAGAGAGAAATGTACTGACCTTTAGTTATGTTAATTTTCTCTGACTAGAAAATTAGACCAGAGTTGGTCACGCATACATTTCTTGTCTATTACATAATGTCTAGGCAATTTAGCCTTTAAAAAATCTTTACTGACAGGTTTCTTTCTGATTTATTGTTATTTTCAGAGTATGTTGGGCTACTGAACAGGCATTGTGATGTACAAGGTCTGAAAAGTGCTTGAATTTTGGTTAAAGTGCTTAAAACTGCTTAAAATTGTAATTGCCTTACTTTCATAATAAGTCACTACTTGACTGAATAATTCGCTTTTTGGATAAAGAAGTGAAATGAGTCAGAGTCAGAGTCTAATTGGTTTTGCCTTTTGCCCCAAATTAAGTCGACTTTGTTTGAGAATCACTTGCCACTCTGCACGCCCGCCTACACATAGTGTGATCTGTTAGCCTTTGTTGATGTGCGCTGTCTGATTGAACAGTTTGTCTTTGCTCTTTCCTCTTACAAATAACCTCAGAACCTCAGCTTTATCCTCATACATCTGGAGAAAAGAGATCCCTTTTATAAGAGAAAAAGGGAGCTGAGATTTCAGGATCAACATCCTTATCGAGTTGTTAGTTGTCAGCATAGCTGTGAAAGTCAATGCTGGGATTTCGGAAGATTTTCCTGAGCTGTAAAATATAAAGAGTGAAAAGTAGTGAACCTAGAATGGAGCCTTGTGGCACTCCATTCAATATGGACTAAGTGTTGTCTTTTTCTGGTTGTAAAGGCTGGATTACAGCGACGTGATGTAATTTTCTGAACTTAACAGTTGTTGTCTGAACTGTTGTAGCAGTTCTGTTATTTGCCTCTACTCACTAAGTCATATCCACATTACTGATAATTATTTATCAAAAATCTAATTGTGTTAATAATTTGTGAAAGCACCAATAGAGTCACTATATTGACAGAATTATTATGTTTTCCTTTTTTTGCAAGCCATATAAATATGTGGTGCATACTGCATTCATATATACCTGTTTTTGTCATGGTTAAGTGAAACTAACATGCATAATACTGAAAAGTAGTGGGCCAAGTATTGAGCCTTGTGGAGTTCCACAAGGCCAATTTTTCCTATACTAGTTATTATAGTCTAACCAATAGTGGATTTTTAAGGCAAATATTGATATCAATATTTAGTCTTTTTATTGATCCCCTAGATTGTTTTGTTTGTGTCCAAGAATTGTGCTCAGTGGGACATTTTACAATCAAGAGGTGTTTTTAAAACCCCACTGAAGCATTTAGTCTCGGAGCAGGTCAACCAATAGTCATGGCAGGCATTAACGCTGTCAGCTTGTCACCTCTGTAATATCCCTGCAGCCTGTTCTCCCAACAGGTGTTCAGTCACAGTGCACCATTCACCTCCTCCCCCCTGTTTGGTGCAATAGGCAGGTAACATTAGTGAGGAGGGACTGACAGGGAGAAAAGCAGCAATGGCACAAGGCACACTGGCTGAGCTCCAGCTGCGCTTTGTTTACAGACGAGCAGTTCGGCAAAGAGAACGACAGCAAGGCGGTCTCATCCCCTTCGCCCGGGAGGCAAACGGGGCTTGGCGCTCCTTGAGGCCCTCTGGGGAGCAGCCTTGGCACGATTACCCTGAGAAGGAGCGCCGGGGCTGCAGGGAGCTGCAGCGAACAGAAGATGCTCCTAATTAGTGCTGGTTGTGACTTCTTTCATCTCCAGGCTCTTTGATATGACAGCAGTGTGAGACCACATGAGTGCAGGCTTTATACTCAGGAGGTTATAAGGCTGAGAGAAAGGAATTGAGCGTGAAACTGTGCATACTGCATGCATACACGTCAAGGCTATTATGCTTAATTGCTGCTCAGAATAAGTAAACATGTTGTCGCTCTCAGAGGTCGCTGCACTCTTCACAGACGCCCGACACCAAACTGCTCTCTCTGTTTTAGCTTTAGTTGCAGCTGTGACGTTCAGAGTCATTCAGAAAATAAGTCTGAGCATCATCAAAGACGATACATGTGACAGACTCATTATTAAAGGGACAGTTCACCCCCAAATCAACAATACATAGAAAGAAACTAGTTCCTCTATGAAACTGCTTTTTTGGTGCTTTGAGCACCATAAGCAGAGTGCCTCATTAAATTGGAGAAAAGGCAGACATCTCCATGGCCAATAATCTAGATTGATAAATAGCACTATAGGTAAAAGGAAAAATGATGATTTTGGGGTGAACTGGCCCTTTAAGTTTAGCGAACACTGCTACTAGGAGTCTCAACTGGTTATGAAACAGTCTCAATTTAATACTGATGCCTCTATATGACCTGCATGAACAAATGAGACTATCAGCAAGAAGACTGACTCTTTCTATATAGTGATTCTTAATTCCTGCCACCGGGTTGGATTCTCCTTGAAATCCGATGAAACCAGCCTGTGTTTACATTTTCCCGGACAAAGTTACACTGAGTAGAACATTAGCAAGTTAAAAGGAAGAAGGAGGAGATTTTTATTGACATAATTTTATTTTTGAAGTTATTATTTTGGTGGAAACAATACCCCTTTTATCCACGGGGGCCTCTCAAAATACCAAGACATGAAAGTTCCTCGCTGTTGGTTGAAGTTATCCCTGCAGGAAGTTCTTTCTCTGCCTTGTACCGGTCCTAAGCGTTGGGAGCAGTGAAGAGCCAGCATGCAGCACCCGGGGACAAACTCCAGTTCTAAGCTAGTGCCTCCATCTTGGTCCTCATTTATAAAAAATCTTCTTTGATTTGTACTTGAGCTTAGTCCTATGATCATCTCTGACGGTGTGCTTAAGTTAGAGATACTTCGCATACAAAATCAGCAAACAATCAGCAGTTTTCCCTTATATAATGAAGCAAAAATGAGGGTTTAGTCAGGAATAGCCATGCACTTAAAGAGAACAGTAAACTGTTGGGAAGATGAGATGGTAGAGGAGACTGAAGCCAGGCAACATGTCTTATTCTGTGGACTAAACAGTAGGTTGATGAACGAAGCTAAACACGGAGCTTTGGATGGTGTTGCAATTAATTCCTCAAACCTTTAATTGATGATTCCTGTCATGTTGTTGATAAGGCTGATGCAAAGTTCACCACAGGCTGCAACAACCAGCAGGAAGTCTAGGTCACTTAAAGAGAGTTAATATTTGAATTAATCTTTGGATTTTCTTTTCATGAGTCAAGTTTCACCTCAAAAGTTGCACAAATTATAGCTGAATTTTCAGAAAATCTGCAAAAAGAAAATACATGTTTCAATCCACGACTGTTAATGTGAATATCAGGAGTTGTTCCATCAAGATAAACAGTCGATTCTCCAGGTTCAGTGGATGTAAAAGTCACATGATTCATGTCTGTCATGATTTATTTGCCGTTTCCATCGTATTAAAGCCTATTAGGGCTATTGTAGGTTAAAATTAACGAGCCAGGCGAGGGGTTAATATTTCAAGAAACACTGAATTTCCAAGATTGCGGTGTGGTGAATTTCAGAGAATAATACTTGGCCATTTTCTGAGATTAAAGAGATATATTTGTGAGGAAAAAAAACCCTCAAATTTAACATAAAAAACTCAAATATTCTCTGAGATTATAAAGTCATAAATTTGTGAGAAATAAACTAATCCAATTCATTTACAGATCCAGTCAGAGTGTCTTTATTCATGTGGACACAAAACCCTTTTCATTTATTGTTTTGATGATGTGGCTGCTGTGACACTGTGATAAACTGGACAAAGCAGTCATTATTTAGAAGAGAGCTTGAATTTTAATTAAAATCAAATCACAGAACCAGAATATAAACTGAACAGACAGTGCGTGTGTGTTCATCCATGAGCAGGTAGGTTTTTTCTCTGTGTTTGCAGCTGCAGACACACTCTGGCTCTCTCATCCTCGGTGTGTTTTATTGACCTTGTCAGTGGGATGCTGAGTGGAGCCGTGATAGACAGCCAGTTGGCTCCTTCGGGTTCAGCTGACTCCTCATTTTTATCTGCTTGTCGTACTTTTATGCTCAGCACATACTGTTTGTGTCCAGAGCCATTTTCATCCACCGCTGTCACCGCGAGACAATCCAATTTTCTTTTGGTACTTTAAAGCTGCTACGAGGAAGCGTCACTGTGTGTTGATTTTGGAGCCCCATGTGGACAGAAGCGGTAGTGTTTCCACCAGGGCTGAACAAATAATCGAAATTATCTTTGGTCTACTGCAATTTTCAAATCGCAGGAGGTGCAATATGTGATAAAACCCCATTTTTGTTTAAGAGTATTAACCACCTATTTACCATTAAATTATGAGAGCTGGACATTAAAAATGCTTTAAGTTTCTCAAAAGAAGAAAAACAAATTCTCTCAACACAAGATTAGTAGTTGGTAGCTGGCTTTTTCGAAACTAAAAGGGTTCACGCAAAAATGAAAATCAGTCATTATCTCCTCACCTTCATGCTGATTGAAGGTCGGATTTATTTTGTTAGTCTGCAAAACACTGTTGCAGTTTTACAGGAAAACAGTGTTGCAGAATCTCCCAAACAATGGAAAACATAAAATGCCTCCATACTGCTTGTCTGGTTTAATCCAAGTCCAATCACACCACACATGCCCAGTTCAGACAGTGTGCATGTGAATGTAAACGTGGCTCCAAGCTAAGGATCTACAGTGAAGATTCAGGCTAAAAACATGGTGCAAATAACTTTTTTCTTTTAAGTCAACTTGACATGTTGGGATTTTATGTTTTTATTCTGCAACACTGTTTTCCTGTAAAACTCCAGCAGTGTTTTGTGGACTAAAAAACTAAACCCGACCTTCAGTCGGAATAAGGTCGAGGAGATAATGACTGAATTTTCATTTAAGAATTTGAGTTGGGCTCAAAACTCAAAAATCTATTGAAATACGTTGCCTTGAAACGTTGAGTTATCTCAAGCTAATCTATATGCTAATTTTTGCAGAGTAGACTTACGATAAATGAAAATTAAAATGCAAAAAACCTTTATTCATTTCCATGTAATAAAAAAGGGACTAAGCCACATGACGCAGCCCCCTGTTCTAGTGTTATGTGTGCAGCCGCCCCCCAAAAATCCATCAGTATCAGCGTGAAAAATCGAGCATTAAACATTATCAGAAGGAAGTATTTTGCAACTTGAATGAAGAATAACACAAATCACAGTTGTACTGTCACTGCAGCTCTTTCTAGTGGAACATACTGTATGTTTTTGTTTGGTTTTATTGTTTTCACACGCTTTCCTGGAGTTTTGTGTACACATTTCCCCGTCATGCTCTCTCACACTGTCGACAGGAGCTGTCTCCAAGGCGGGCACAGATGGACTTGATGCACAGGATGTGGCTAGCATCCTGTCTCATTCAACACTTTCTCATCCCCCCGTTAATGAGAGATGGTACAAATTCTGCTGCGCCATCAGGGCTGCGAAGCCTCCCCAGTCATTCAGAGATCTTGGCTGTCGGCGGGGTGATGAGCGATGGAGGGCGCAGCAGACAGCAGAGTGTTGCTTGGCTTCTTGTGGTAGCAGAAGGAGGAAGGTGAGACAGATTTGCTGAGAATGGAAGTCAGCAGGCGCGACGGAGTAGAAACACGTCGGGTCGGAATTAGACTTTCATTAACGCAGGGGGATCGTTAATGGGCTGCAGAGGATCAGCTCCACAAATAGCAATACTTTTTCTCCTCTTACATCCAATTTGTTTGCACGTTCATTAATTTTCTTTACCTGTTTCATCCTCATCAGAGCTCAGCGTATGTCAGTATGCAAGGAAACACTCTGGAAAGAGTTAAATCACTGACTTACCCATATTCACACCCACTGTAAAGCCAGTTTACAGGCTTCATTTCATTTGACTTGCATGTCTTGGGATGATGCAAACTCCTCACAGAAAGAGTCCAGGTTACTGCCGTGGTGTGTTGGTGCTAATTGAGGTGATCATGTCAGAATAACAACTACTTACAACCAGGAAGTGGCAGCAGGAACTTACTTCAGGGTACTTTTTTGTAACATGCTAAATTTGCATCCGTCTCAGCTGTACTTTGTGTTTAGTGCTAATTAGCAAATATTAGCATGCTAACATAAAAAACGAAGATGGTGACCCTGGTAGATATTCAGGCCAGTTCTATTTAATAGGCCTGGGTGATATAGATGGAAAGTCTATCATAGTAGCTGTTCTGATAGTTGTTGGTCCATCCGTCTGTCCGTCTGTCCATTTTCTTTGGTGATGACAGGCCGAGACGTCCCTGTCCTCCGCAACACTTTCCTGCTCGTCGACCTCAGTCTGCTTCTTTTGACGCAAACAAACCCCTCGTCCTCTGATAGTTGTTGTCTGACTTCAAAAAAACAACAGGCCGCCACACAGGCGAGCTGACCTGTCTTTATTTTTTTTCATCCGCACTCATTCTGTCGCTGTTTCTGTTTGTCTCAAGAAAATATTATAAAACTACTTTCCTAACATTTTACCAAACTACTTTCCTATAGGTATCAATGACGAGTCTATCACAGATAGCTATCGCTATCGTTTAATTACCCAGGCCGATTCTTTAATCCATCCACCTTACTGGTGTGACGTATAGAGATGCTGATTAGATGTTCTTTGGACTGGCCACTGTAAAATGTGCAGTTTAATCTTGAAAGTCAGTGGAGGGTCGGTCATGACAAAAGAATGTGGTGTCTGTAGCTGTATGTGAAACAGCCACAGTTTCTTCTCTTAAGATAAAACTGCAGAGTTTATTTAGGGTGTCCTTTTATTGTGACCTGTCCGAGGAACACCTGTGGAATAATCAGGGGTGTCACAATTTCAATATAAAATTAAAAATCCAATGAAATTTCAGTAATCAATTTCAAAAATTAAAATCAAAGGATTTAGGAGGATTTAGAGAATCGTGACACCTTTAGCAGTAATCATTTGGTTTATATGCCACACCTGTCGAGTGGATGCATTGTTGTGGCAGAGGAGAGCGCTCACAAACAGCTTTCAACAAACTTGCACACAAAATTTGAGATAAACTTTTGTGTGCATAGAAGAAGTCTTTTTTTAAACTTCAACTCGGGAGCAAAAGCACAAGTGTTGCGTTTATATTTCTGTTGAGTTTACTGTCTGAACATCAGCATGTTAACACCGTCGTGCTCACATTAGCATTTAGCTTCAGGGTTGCGTGGTGTCTACCAAATTGGCGTATGACCGTGTTCACAGTGAAATATGGCCAATGTACAATGACATTGTGTATGTGCTCACCAGCTGTAGCCTCCCACTGTCGCTCTGTCAGCAGCCTCCTGTCTCCCTCAGACAGACACAGACACAATCAGGCGTTAGCGGCCGGGTTGTGCTGCAGGGTTTATTCGTGCTTGGAACATAGCTGCTGTAAAAAACAATCAGAAAATAACATTTTATTTATCTGATTACATTTTATTTGTCTGATTTTATTAGGACAATAATAAACGAGATATGGAGAAATAACGTTTGTGCAATGCAGCAAAGGCTCCTTTTGATTTTCATGACATATATTAGAAGTGGAGAGGATTACAGCTCCGCAAAAGTGAAGCCAAAGTCGCCACCTCAGTCGCCTCCTGGTGGCTGGTTGCAGTACATGTCATTAATCCTGCCTCCCCAGTGTTTTAATTAAAATATCAAAGTATAGGTCAAATAAAATGTACCAAAGATACTTTCTGTCATTTCAGGTAGTTCTTATCACGCTGATGTTTGTTCTAGTGTTCATTATTCTGATCAGTTTAGTTTTAATTGGTTATCTGATGCTATAAAAAGGAGGTTTCATGCCATGAATGACAACTGAGCTCTGCAGAAGGATGGGCTCCTGAGCTGCAAATAAATCGATTAACTTATTAGTTGTTAACTATTAATCAGCAACTATATTAAAAAATCAGTTTGAGTCATTTTTTAAGAAAAAAAATCACAATTCTCTGACTTCAGCTTCTTAAATGTGAAGATTTTCTGGTTTCTTTCCTCCTTTATGACAGTAAACTGAATATTTTTGGGTTGTGTTGGGTTGTCTAGGGGTTTGGGAAACACTGATCAACATGTTTCAACATTTTTTAGAAATTTTATAGACCAAACAATTCATCGATGAATCAAAAAAACTACTGTTGCAGCCCTGTTTGCTGAAAATAGTTGTAGAGAACACAACATCCACAGCTGACTTTCATCTTTGTACAGTCTCTGGTTGTATTTTCTCTTCTTGTGATCTTTGAAAAATCATTTTCTCATAAACAAAAACATTCTCAGGTTGCATAACTGTTCATTTGGCCTGAACTCAAAGCACTGTGGTGATAACAGTTAATATGTGTGTCCATACAATGGAGTAGGTGTGGTGTGTTTACAGTTGGGGGGGTCTTGTGGGAACAGAGTCCTGGGCGGATCCTGGTCACATAGTGAACCATGCCTTCCTTCCTGCTCCTCCTGTTTCATAGGAACATCCATCTCGAGACCTCCAGCCCTCGACCCCCGGCCCCTCCCTCCGCAACAATGAACTCCTCGCCCCACGGCTCCCGCGCCTCCATCGACATCTTGGAGGAGCTCCAGCTGATCGCTGCGCAGAACCTGGAAAAGCTGGACATCAACAAATACTATGAGGTCGTCTGTGAACTGGGCAAGGGAACCTACGGGAAGGTGGACCTGGTCATCCACAAAATCAGAGGTAACTGCTGTGTGTCTTAGCTGATTCTGATCGGAAATGTTTGATGTTTCCTGTCTGATTTGAAGCTTCATCAGCTGTTTGGTTTCTCCAACATATTGAAGTGCTAAAGAAAAAAAAGGGAGTTCTGCACTGGGTCAAACAATAATGTTAGTAATATGAAAAAGCAGGTGCTCCTCAAGGATAGAGCCAATAAAGTTCTGATAATGAAAAGTCCCATGTGAAGGTTGGCAGTCTGGAAAATATCTGAGGCGCTCTGATGATGAATATAAAAATTCTTTATTAATTTCTGCGCATGCCAAACACATTTGGATTCACAGAGTTTTCATCAGAGCATGGAGTGACAATGAGAAACAGGCAATAATTAAAAGAAACTCAAATCAGGCCTGGTCATGTGACATTGTGTCACTTGAAAAACCCACAAAACAAGTCAATAGAAACAAACAAAAAATGAAGACTTCTACTATAACAACAAAACAAATTCCCACGTAAGACTAAAGATGGAAAAGAAATAAAAAGCATGAATACGTCACGCAAAATTGGACTGAAAATAACTAACACCCTGCAATGTGGATGCATGATGGTCACTTCATGCACGTAGCGACACAGACGGTAACATCACAGCCACAACAGTGCAGGTCACAGCCACACACACTCAGACAGATGCTTGCATGAAGTTATATACACAATATATACCACTTATACAGAGATATGGATATAAGGACAGAAATAAGGATAATTGTGCAGGATACCTGCACACATAATAATGTACACATGGTGTGTAGAGAAAATAATATACATAGTGTTGACCTGTAAAGGCTAATTGCTCAGATTAGATTGCACAGAATAGAAGCAGCAAAAAATTCACAATGATGAATCACAGTTTGAAGATATTATTTCACAGGATGATTTAACAGTGGAAAATATAAATATGCAGCATTCTGCACATGGTAATGGCACATTAGAAATGTTAAGGATTAACAGTATGCATATAAGGCTTTATTATGCAAGACAATGTGTATAAATATTTGTAAATATGATATGCAACCTGTGACAGAATAATACAAATCGGGATGAATGATGTGAAGATACAAAAGATACCAAAGATGATGACTAAACCATTTTAGGTTCAGCAGCCCTCACACGCCAGTTTACTGTCATCCTATAACCGTAAATCTATCAATGCATCTTTTTGAGTAGCATCTTTCTGATTCATGTAAAAATAGCAGCTACTTCTTTGTGTGGTTGTCAAAGGGTTTGATGTCAGATACATTTGTTCACTACGGTTGGACGAACGATGATTTGCCCTCATTTAAATATTCATAACTTAACATAATAAAAAAATAAACATTGCCCACAGTTCATAGGCTAAATCATTTCGGCTTGTAAAATTGAAAGTGGCTGAGTAGAAGTGAGAGGCTGCTTTTGTCTGAAATCATTGTTTCAAAAATTACAAAGGATTTTGAGTGGCAAATCTGCCACCCAGAGCCTGACGGGGCTCGGCGAATGTTCAATTAGAGGCCCAAAAAATCAAGTGAAATGTCAGGAAACGACACGTAGGTCGTGTTCACCAACCTGCCTGGTGTTTGCTTCATTTCAAAAGGCACTTAAGGTAAAAAGGAAACCAGAAAAATCCAACATTAATGAGTCCATCTTTCTCTGGATGGAGCAGGAGACGGTTTCGATTCGTAACCTGTTGTGGGAGGAGAAGATTTCCCAGTCTCACCTCCACAAAGCAAATCCACAGGTTTGGAGACTGATGGAAATGGGACGTTCTTCTCTTTTTTGCGGCTCAGAATGATAACGGGGTCGTTTTACATAATAATAGTGCAGAGTGCAGCTTTAAAATGCTTCACTTTGATATCACAGCAGCAGCATACACTGAGCGAATCAAACATAGTGCTGGTGTATCCCCCTCGCTCAAACATGTAATCATTGCCCCGGTAAAGCACTCTCGTTCGTCTCTGAAGTGTTTACTTCTGAAAACTGAATTTTGAAAAACAAATTTCAGGTAATGTGGGCCACATTTATGCAGCAATTTAGCACAGATTTGCCTGAACTCACTATTTAACTAATAGAAAATCTGTGCAACCCCTTCACTTTAAAAGCCCAAATGTTGACCATCTGCTCCGAGCTTCTTAACGGTCTCTTTTATGGAGCGCAATGCTGCTGCAGCTTCACCGCCCGTTTAGAGCGGCTGCACTCCGTCACCGAGATGAATTCTGACCTTTTCCGGCCTGTAAAGTGCACAGCTGAAAGATGTAAGAAATCACGTGTACCTGCGCTTTCATCATCTGCTACATCTTTTCACAACCATCAGAGAACCAGCGTAGCTTTAATCATCTCCTCTCCAGTGTCTGATGTAGACTATAAATGAGCTTTCAATCATAACTGACCCTTACAGCAACTGTCCAATCATAGGTTAGCAACCATAAGGAGGGCGCCGTAGGCCTGTCAAATTCTAAGAAGGCACACTTAATTAATCTCTGAGGGGAAATTACATTTTTTCACTCTGTTGTAATTTTGTACACATATACACAGGCCTGAAATACACACACATGCACAAACAGGACCTATAGACATGCATCAGAGAGCTGTTAGAGTGAGGGGGCTGCACACTTACATATAGTCAGGAGCCCTGAGCAGTTCGGGGTTTGGTCCCTTGCTCAGTGCCCAGGAGGTGAACCGGCACCTCTCTAGTTACCGGTCCGTGTGGGACTTGAACCGGCGACTATTCGGTTCCCGAGCCAAGTCCTCACAGAGGAACAGTACTGTGAGTTTGCTTCAACGTAAACATTAGCACATCCAGCTAACTAATGCTAGCTTACTCTCTGCAGTAACTTTACGTCGAGCCAATTTTTAAATATGCAGAGTTCAAGACTTTCTTAACTCATCGAACTGCAATTAGTTAATTACTTTTTCTGTCAGCCCACATATCATGATCTAAATGAGTCAAAACGTTTAAGTCATTTTTTAAAGTTTGTTTTTGTCTACGCTGCAAAAATCTCAACGTTTTTAAGTGATTTATTTTTAAACTGAGCTGTAAAACCAATTTTCCCCACCCAAAAAAATCTAATCTAATGGTAAATAGTCGTAATTTCTTCTTCTTTCCTGTAGAAATCAAATTTTCTCAATAATTTTCCAAACGTGTATCTTAAAGAAAGTAGAAGCAGGTTATTGCACCAGGAACGTTACATAGAAAAAAATGAAACTAGTAGGATGTTTTAAGGAAAAGGGACAAAAAGACAAAAATAATAGTATAGTGTGTATGTATAGTTTGTGTGTAGTTGTACAATTTAAACAAGTATTTGTGTTATTATACCTCAAATTCCCAGAAACAACACTGAGAACACGTCCTCTGTGTCCTCATCAGTAGCTGCAGCTCTGATCCTGAGAGATCAGGGGACACCGGGGACCAGTGCGTATGTTTGAAGTGACTTTAACGTTTCTTGTTGGAAAAACACAAATTTCAGTTCAAAGTAAAGATCTCCTGGTGGGTTTTTTTTGTTCCTGAACAGTCTAAAATATCTACCAACTAAATTCGATATTTGATTTAGTAGATTTTATCCTCACTGCTGCACGGTGTACTGATGCTACAGTGACATTTTATTAAAATTCAGTGACATTTAAAAAAGCAGAACAACTTTGCTTTATGAAAAAATTTAATCAGCAGCTCAGATTTTGTCATGTTTGGGTTTTGAGCTTCAACAAGGGGATTTTCAGTGGAGCGAGAAATCCAACATCTCCAAAATGTTTTTGTGGGGTTTTGGTTTTATTGTGATGTGAGCCAAATAAATAAGTTACATTAGAGAACTCTGAAACTTTGCAGCTTGTGCTACCTTTTTAAATTGTTTT
>JAJHUR010107337.1:0-26663 GCA_027495735.1 Lutjanus campechanus
AAAATAAAAGCATGTTTTGCACTTACCCTGTAACACGTGGACAGCTCATCCCAGACTTTTTCCTTGAGTGTGGCTGTGAACAGAGTATTGTCATTCTGGGTTTCAAAGTGGGCCTCCAGTTTTTTCAGGATGGGAAATATCTGACTACAGGTTGGACTCTTGTCGGCGGAGACGCAGAGTGAAGATGTGTACAGAGGCTTCATGATCCTAATGAACTCTTCTGCTTTCTGATGATCATCATCCGAGACCTTTTCCAGCCTTCAGAGTAAATTCAAGCAAAAAAAGAGAAATGAACAGGTTATTTCTTCCCAAATTAACATTAATATTATAATATTCTAACTTTCATTACCTTTTCTTCTCAATACTCTGTCTGATCTGTGGATCTGTGGTGGTGGCCTGTATGGCAGCAAACTGCTCTGCAAACTTCTCCACCATGAGGTACAACGAGTTCCAGCGTGTTTGGACATCGAGGACTAAGGAGTTTTGTTGTAGATCTAAAAAACAGACAAAATTCTGATTATCGACCGCTAACAGAGCATCTTCTTACTGACACTCCACATACAATCTACACCAGAGGTTCTCAATAGGGTTCCAGGGACCCCAGGGGTCCTTGACACTCTGCCAGGGGGTTTGTGAAAAATTTTCCTTCATCAAAAAAGATTATTCTTTGGCCTTTATTTGATAAGACAGTTTTACTAACTGAACTTTCAGAGTAAGGTTATATAAAATAGAAAAAATATATTTATTTATTTTTGAGTTAACAGATTATAATCTAATCTAGTCTAATCTTGTTCTATTTGTGTGTGTGTTTTTTTAGTTAGTTATAATTATGAAGAATACCAGTGAAAGTTACTGTTTTTGGTGTCCTGATGTCATTTTGGACAATAAAGTTTATTGTTAAACTGTAAAATATCCTGCCTCCATTTACATGTCTTTGTCACAAGTCACTACATTTTAGGGATCACTGCAATATTGGCCGATATATTAATATTGGAAATTTCTTTCTCTCTAATATCTGTATCAGCATTAGCCTCAAAAATCCAGTATTGGTCAAGCCCTAGTGGAAACTCATTCTCTCCACAGGGTATATATCTATATATCTTATAAGGGGTCCATAGCTAAGAAAAAAATTGAGAACCCCTGATTTAAACAGCCCAAGAGAAAGTCAAGAAGTCATCATGTACTCACTCAAAAGCTGTTGTTTCTCCTGCAGAACTCTTTGAGCTGTAGACGACCTTTTGATCCAAACAACAGCAGCTCTGATTTTTGCCGCCCATGTGGCCACAGCGCTGCTGGTGTACACCTTCTGTGCAGCAAGATTCAGTGCACGAGCAAAACACCTCAGCTTCCTGAACTGCAGTTTCTTGATGGAAATGTCCATACTGAACGCATTGTCCATCGTCACGGCAACAACTTTGTCTCTGATGCCAAACTCCTCCAGTACACCACCTATCTGCTCTGCCACGACTGCGTCTGTCTGACCGTCGTAGACCAGCTTCGTATGAAGGACTCTCTGCTCCATCTGGCCTTTCATTACGAAGTGAAGAGCGATTGTCAGGTAATGATCTTGGGCCAAACTCGTCCACCCGTCACACGTCACCGCAGCCTTCGACACTTGAAGCAGCTCTTTGATGACATGTTTCTTCTCCACGGAGTACCATGAAGGCATCAGAGTGTTTATGAACTGATCTCCGGAGGGCAGGTTGTACTTTGGGTTCAGTGTTTTTGTCATCTCTCTGAGTGGAAGCAGAAATGAAAATTAAGATTGTCAGTGGATGTAAATAATGGAACATTTGTGCATCCAAACTCCAGGTTAATAAACCTACCTGAAACATTGTGAGTCTGCTGTAGACAGGGGATGCAATCCTTTGACAAGATATCTGGCCACAGCCTGGTGACACTCGTCTGTTCTTTGTTTGCTCAGTTTCTTTCTTTCAGCCAGTGTGAAGGACGAGGTGACAGCAGACACCGCAGCTTCTTTGAGGTTGTTCTCTAAGGCCGCGACATAGGTAGAACTTCCTGTATTAAAAAAGACAGTCAGGAAAAAAGATGACCCACCTGCAAAAACCTGTACATAATGATACATAACATTACAAACACAACATTTGCTTTAATTTAACTGATTGTTTGGTCTATAAAATGTCAGAAATTAATAAAGAAAATGCATGAAACAGTTCAACTCACAACTTCTAAAACAAGTCAATTTTTGTCTGACAAACAGACTAAAACCCCAAAATATTTTCTTTATTATCATAATATGAAGACTAGTTCCACAATTTACTACAGCCTATAAAAAAATCCAAGTAACTTATTTTTGCTCCAACACTTGTATCGATACGATATAAATCAATTATATATTAATTACACAGACACTGAGATCCAAAAGTCACATGGCATAACTGACTAGTTTTTTCCGCACTGACTTCCTGTGCTAACTGGCTGCACTCCAGCAGGTCTCATGCAAAACTGAACAGATTCCCCATATGAAAAAAAACACCTAACACCTTTGAGCTAAAGCTGTATGACAGATTTGATCTGGCTGTAAAACACAAAGATTTAATGATTTGTTAGTTTTCTTTTAGTTCAGCACCACAATGAACTCCCACATCAGCCTACATGACTGTTTTAACCTGCCTCACATTTTAATATTTCTTCATCATCTGTGATGTTAAAGCATCAGATTTTCACACAGTCAAAGAAAAGTGTGCATCCTGCTCATGATTTAGTTGGAAAATCCCAGCTGTCAGCTGCTGTCAGCTGCTGTCCAGCATCATGCTGGCGTCTCTGTCTTTCAACCCTCTCTGCTTCCATCACAGTTACTTTTGTGGTTTGTTGTGAATTTGAGACATATAAAGTTTACAGCCTGTCACACTGTTGATTTGCTCTGCATGCAATGACACAGCTAAAAAAATAAGAGCTCAAACTTGTTTACCAACCACTCGTTTTACCTTCTCTCATCAGTTAACCACCAGTGCATTACTGTCATAAGGATTTTTTTCCACAAGAGCACCAGCTAAAATATTTATGATTCTCTTATTTATAATTCCTAATTGAAATGTTCTCCCTGTGCAGGGAATCAATCCCTCAAAGAAAAGAAGTCAGTTTCAGCACACATTTGTCACCTCTGCATTAATTTATTCAAATATGTCAGTGTTTTTTTTTTTTTGGTCTCAAGAACCTTTCTCAAGGCATATCAATCATCAAGTGAAGTAGTGCTTAAATACATGTCTTGAAAAAGGTCCATGTGGCCGAAAAACATCCACTTTTTTTTTTTTTTATAAATCAACGCAGAGGTGATAAGTGTGTGTGGGAATTGACTTGTTTCCATTTAGGTGAGTAACTAGTGTTTCAATTGGACCTGAATGGGTTGAATGTAATGCTAAAAATAATATTAACATTGCAAAACTTACTTTAAAAATACAGGTAAATTTGTGAATTGTGAAAATGTCAACTGGACTCAGGTCACTGCAAGTCTCAGAGATACACTTACGAGCAACCAGGCTGCTTGTTATTATCTCCATGCAGACTGAATCCCAGACTTCTTCTGCATTTACGTCTCCAGTGAAGGACTCAGGCAGCCCTTTAATCTCAATCCCTGCAAACATATGTGTGAATTACTGACATGATTGTGTGACATCATACATAAATTGTACTGTTCAGCAAAAAGCTAAAAGAATATAACATGATATTATATATCAGAGTGTCAAAATGTAACCCTCTTGTACCTCTCAGAAAGAAGAGCTTAAAACTCGTTAACAGTATGTTTATTTCTAATATTTAATTCCCAGCACATGTACCCACACAGAATATAAAAAATACTCACCTGCCATGTTGAAAATGCCCTTTTGATAAAGATCTGTCATGACTACAGACAGACGGTCGTGACTTGTAAGAGTCTCAAAGTGGAGGTACGCCTGAAGCACTTCCATCCCATATGGAGACTTGTCACCTATTGTCCGTGCGAGCACCTCTAACACTCCACCATCTGCAGTTTGATCCTAAGACAAAAAACAAATCAGACAGTAACTAACAGACGTCACTCAGTAGAGTGCAGATCTCTGCAAGGCAACAGATGGTTAACCACCTTCTGCAATGTCACCACAACCACCATATGCAACCAGCAGAGACTTGCAAGGTTTTAAATCACTTTTTTTTTTTTGTATAGCGTAGTATTGTCAGTTTTCTTATTTAAACATATGCAATGTTTTTGATGAAGTGTTTTCTGGATTTACCAAACTGTATTATAAAAAAAACAATAAATGCGATAAGTCCAAACTCCTCAACTTAACCATTGTTTTTTATTTAGAAAATTGCAAGAAACCAGGTGGCCTTTCAACAACATAATACATATAGAAATCTACATTTTTGGTGAAAGCTGTTAATGTTTTAGCATAAAGCTAACCAGATCACTCTCGGTGACAAGTAAGCAGTATCGTGTTCAATTTATCACATTTTTAAAAAAAAAACAAAGTTCTTAGAGTCAATTTTATAGTAAAGTCTACATCTCTCATTTGTTTATCAGCTGACCTTGAACGTTCCAATATGGCAACACCACAGACACATACATGCCTTATTTTTAGCCTGGCGTTTGTTGATAACTTGCAGCGACATACCGGGTGGTTAAGAGGATTGAAGAGTCAGCAGTCAGTATAAAAGAGCAGTCAATAAAATTGTGAATCATTGCTACCCCGAGTGGTCGGTGAGCATAAATCCGCATAAATGTGCACAAAAATATTACGCTGATGGATTCACTAGTATGAAAGATTAGCGACGGACATGTTGGTCATGCACACACATAGCAGGATCTTCACCAGGCTTGCACCTCGATAATGAACATTTGCAGGTAATAATCTCAATGAGAAAAAAATTTAAATCCCAATATCAGAGTATCTACCTACCTTGACTGAGTTTCGCAGAAGCATGCAGAGTTGCAGGCTCAGGATTGTGTGGTTGTTGTAATTGTGAAGACCCTCACTCCACTCCTGGTACTGGTAGATCATTTCACAATCTGGACACTTTTTGAAAAATGTGGAATTATCTAGAGAACATAAAAAGAAGTCATAAAGGGACTGCCAAAACAACAACAACAACAACAACAATAACATAACACACTATACTCTAATGTGTGTGCAGACAAACCTTCTATCACTCCTGTTACGGTGATGATTCTCGCTCTGTTGGTGATCAGCACCGGCTCTGTTAAGGAGACGAGACCTGGACACTCTTGGCAGACAGTTTCAGTTGGAGTGCAATGGTTTGAAAAGTGGATTTCAGACTCAAACTGGGGGACATTTTCTGGAAACGTGGAGGGCAGTTTTTTTTGGTTGTAAATGTACTTTGCCGTTTGTTTTAGTCCGTCTTCTCCCGGTGGATACACAATTTCAGTCAACTTTTCTGCAGCAGTTTCTGCGGGTGCATCTTCCATCGACTCAGCCATGCTCTGTGGTGCGCCTGGTTTGCCGTCTGAGGTGAACAACCCTTTGTTGGTTTGGAAGAGAAACCATTTGGCGATGCATTTGTGCAGGCAGGAGATCCTCCCTCGAGTACAATCACAATGCCACAATCTTCCCTTTATCGTATATGTCACGAATAATCTTCCTAACTTGCTGTGCGGTGACACTCTGGGCTCAAACACGGACAGATACAGGCAGTGACTTCCACCTAGATCCACAAGGGTAACAAGTGGCGCGGTGCTCTGAGCCGCTTGGTCACGATGGTTGAGACACTTTGCCTTCATGTCCTTTCCAATCCATTTATTGGCAACCATTTCCTCCAACACGCTGGGTTTCAGGTCTTCTCTGCTCACACGGGTAAAACAAAAATCAACAGAACGTAAATGAGCACACTGGCTCTCAGGCAAGTTGCTCCTCCTCCGAAAATCTGCAACAACCTGGCAGCGATCTTCTCCACACATCATTCTGCGCGTGCTGCTGCCTGACTTCTTCTTAATTACGTGAACTGGGACGGCAGTTGCCTTGTAGGACTTTGCTACAGCATACACCCCATTATGAGAGTCTATGCACTGACTTCTGAGATGATCTTTGGCTGTTACGTCGTTCTCAGAGGTCAGGTGCTTCCTGAGTTTATGTTTCCTCAGATTTTTTTTATGCAAGTACAAGTTGCACATTGGACATTTTATTTTTCTTCCACTTGTTTTGAATTTTTGACCTGTTTTCTTAACAGCGTCTGTTAAAGTAGACAGGTGGACCACAGGGGTTGCAGGCTGGACAGGTGGGGCAGCAGCCTGGTCAGCTGGAGTTGTGGGTTCAACGAGGCAGTCAGGTGAAGCGGGACACTGGTCTGCTGTGGATTCTTGTTTATCGGTGGGGTCGGATGAAGCAGGATGCTGAGCTGCTGTGGATTCCTGTTTACAAGGAGGGCTGGGTGAAGTGGGACACTGGTCTGATGTGGGTTTTGATTTACCAAGGGGGTCAGGTGAAGCAGGATGCTGGTTGGATGTGGTTTTTGGCTGAGCAGGGGGTTTGGGTGGAGCAAGACACTGTGCCATCGTGATCGTTTGCTGAAAAGGGGGAGCGAGGTTGAGCAGGAGGATGGTGCCCGGTCTGATTGTGGCAGCTGGCTGAGCTGGAGTGGCAGGTGGAGCAGCAGACTGGACGCCCTTTGTTGATTTTCCTGAACATTTGTCCATATGAATTTCAAAATGTTTCCGAGTTATGATTGTCTTTTCACAGTACGGACAATGAAAATGTCTTTCTCCTCTGCATGGCAAATAGCACGAATGAATATTAAACTCTGCAAAGAAAAACAAAATACATTGAAGTGGGTATAATGTCAGGAGAGCAGCTTTGTATTACCAATTGGATAAATGATCTGTATATATTTCAGGTTCAGGTAGCAGATTATATTCTGACCTCCATGTTTCAAGGCCCTCATTCTGTGGATTTCTAGATGTGTCCAAACACTTGCATATTCTGATTTTGGCTTGTAGACGGACGGCTTGCAGAAGGGACAGTGGTACAGCTTGCAGTCTTTGCACAACTCCAGACGCATGCGGCCGTCTGATCGCCTGCGCACTGAGACGTGTAAGCTCCTAAAGAGAAAGATGGGGAAATTCAACACTGCTGCAACATCAAAAAAAGATTATGTATGACACAAACTGAATTTTATTCAGAGCAGGGTTCCTACACCTTCTCTGAAGTCAAAGTCAAGCACTTTTCAAGCATTTTCAAGTACATTTTCAAGCCTTTCCAGCACCTTACATTTTGTTAAGTTACATATTTATATCCATATACACTATATACTCAAAATTGTAAATGTATTTCACTTCTTCATCACATTTAATTAGAGGTTACTGTGGTACAAACGACTAAAGTTATGTATTTTACATAAGAATGACAAATTAAAGGAATACACAACCAAGTAACCTGTGACCTATATAACCTGGCTGGGCCTAAATAAAACAATCACTTGACAAGTAACTTCAGTTTCAATAAAACTTTTATTACTTTTTTGCTGCCTAATGATTGCCCTTCCCTGCTACCGCTGCACATTCAAGTTTCAAGCACTTAATCCAAAATCCAAGCACTTTCCAAACCTTGACACAATCCATTGAAATTCAAGTGTTACCAAGGTTTTCCAGCACAAACTCTGTCAGAGGTACTGATCTAGTTTACATCCGACAATTCAAGGTCGAACTATATTTGTGATACTGTTTTGAAGCTGGACGTGTTAACTCATTGGTGGGCTTGTTGTTGTTGTGCTGAGTCATATTAAGGGTTCAGTTTTTGATGGTTTGGGACAGGGGATGGATATTTTGTATGCTTGTCCTCTATAGTCTTTTCTTGTATCTTGACTCTGTAATACTCAGAGGCTTTAATATTGTAGTTGAGCAAACAGGACCACCTAGAGCTGTGACTTCTCTGGTAGTGATTTATTATCATTTATTCTCTATAATTTGTTGGTATTGTGCTCATTTTTGTGGCCTGTGCGTTTTTTTGTTCTTGCTGCTGACTGATTGTTTTCTTTTGCCTACATGAGCCAATGTGATTGCCAATAAAATAAACTGATTCACATGTTCATCGCTTTAATGATGCAGCTGGTAAAGGTGGAGCTTCAACAATCAACTACTTTTCTCCAGAGTTGCTTGTAGCAGCTGTAATTACTTATATATAATATTTATACAGCTGGTAGCCTAATCTATACTAATGCATCATAATTTATTACTTGATTTAGTTGATTTTTTTTATTAATAATCTGAATCTGCAAAGTAACTAGAAAGCTAAGTAGAGTTATTGAATAATTTAAGAAATTTAGTGGAGTAAAAAGTACAATATTTGCCTCAAAAATGAGTGGAAGCATAAAAAGGAAATATTCAAGTGAAGTACAAACACCTCAAAACTGTATTTTAGCACAGTACTTGAGTAATTGCCACTGGTTATTCTAAGTTTTTTATTTTGATTTTCATTTTACTGCAAATATATATTGGTTCCAAATAACGTTATCGGTTTAATTGATTACTAATAATCAATGTCTGCCCTGAAAAAATAAAATAAATACTGGTCGACCACTAGTCAAAACAGGTTCACATAAAGACAAAATACATTTAATGGGTTTTAAAGGGTAAATTCATCCAAATCAGAACAATTTAGGCTACGTTTTTACGGCTGTAAATATTTCTGCTACACAGAAGAGACTTTACACTTCAAATACTAAGTTATATCAGACACTTTAAGTAAAAGCTACAAATGTTGTGAATTAAGCGACACAACCTGTTACTTTGAGTTTACGTTAACGTTACACAAATGTTAGATTACATGCAGTTCAAACTTTACTTTCATCAATCATTTCTAGAAGGGAACCCCAGACCCGTGAGAGATCTCGCGAGAGTGACAGCTTTAAATCAAACCATAATCGTTCTCTAACCCTAACTAAATGTTTCTTTGTCTCTATACCTACAAAGATAAAGTTGCCATATCTTAAAAAACACGTAATTCTTGTGAAAAACATGCACAATGAAGAGGCATCGCGTACAAACTCGCGAGAGTTTCGCAAGTCTAGGGTTCCTTTACTACTTGTGTCTCTGATAGCTAACGTTAGCTTACAGTCGACAGTGGTAGTTTAGACATTTATTTCTTATGTAACTCGCTCCACTGTTCATGACCATGACGTACAAGCACGGGTAACAAGTGTAAATCGTATATTTGGATTGAATTACAACAAAAACGGCTCTCACCCTTCAACACGCCCAGAAAGCTGCTCTCGCGCCCACTTCTTCTCACAGAACGCCCCGCACGGCTGCGCCATCTTGGAGAGAGACGAGTCCAGCTGCTGCAGTCTGCAGGCTGATATGGCTGCAGCACAGACACGCTGGAGAGGAGGCACATCCGTGACGGTGGAAACACCTACATTTTCTTTTCTTTCATTTCATTTAGAATAATAACAATTAGAATAATCTATAATGAATAAACTATAATGTAAAATATTATAACTTGATATAATAAAAAGATTCAGAATGTAATACTATTTTGTTATGACCTGCTGACATTTAATTTATAAAAATAAATAAATAAAAGTTTTCTGTAACAATACTTACTTTTCTGAATGTAAAAATTTAAAAAGCTATATATAAATAATAAAAATATAGTATTAAATAATTAGAATAATAACAATGTGTTTTTAGGAGTGAGGTAGCATATATAATACAAATACAAAATGAGATTACAATAACCTGGACGAATGAGAACATTCACAGACAATACAAATACTAAACTTTCCATGTGATGGATTTACACAATACATACTTGGTAAATCCATATTTATTGCAAGGAAACTAAAAAAAAGTGAAAAATTCCTTGGTTTATAAAGCTCAGAGTCTGAACGTGGGCTAATTGCAGTTAATGTTACAGTTCCTGACCACAAGAGGGCAGTAAACCCTTGTGTTTCTACATACACTTGCCGACTAATAATTAATAATACAACAATATACTTAAAAAAAAAAAACTGTACAATTGTTAATTGACTGTATTGTAAGATAATCTGAGCCATTTGACCACTTTTAAACTGTGGTCTTCCCAACACATCAGATTTGAATTTGAGAGGCTCGCTGGCACTAGAGCTAGACCAGCTAATACCACGTAACAATACCCTGATATTAAAAATTAATCTCCAATGCTCACCTGGGTGGAGATAAAGGTATATTTCTATAATGCATAGTAGGTAATGCATACTAACACTGAATTGATAATATTCTTTAGAGGTATGAATAACTGTTGCTAGCTAGCTCACTACTGAAAGGTAGCCCACCAATACTGATATGCTTGTTTATTGGTCTATTTTTTTTTAATTATTAGTATTCCCTGTATTGTGCCGTTAACTCTCTCTGACATTTTGTTTTTGGCACTTTCTCATTTCATTCAAAAACATGTGAAAATAAGGCAAAATGCTGTTGGACACATAGATTTACTGTAAATTTAAGAGTATTTACTGCCCTCGTGTGGTCACGTTAAAGAACTGCAACGTATTAAATTAATCAAGTGTACATCAATGCGACATGACAGCATGCACTTCCGGTAAATACTTTCAAAATACAGTGTGCATGAAACGATCATATTAATTATTCTCTAGTGGTCACAGCTGGAGACTTGAGTCCACT
This sequence comes from Lutjanus campechanus, assembly GCA_027495735.1. Lineage (NCBI taxonomy): Eukaryota > Metazoa > Chordata > Actinopteri > Lutjaniformes > Lutjanidae > Lutjanus > Lutjanus campechanus. The sequence goes on from JAJHUR010107337.1 coordinate 10,613, forward strand.
TTTTTCTATGGGAGTAAAATAGATACTAATATTTGTAAGTTTATTTAGAGGGCAAATTTAGGTATTCCCGCCTCGCTCATTATGTCATCAGTAAAGGCCCCAAATAGCAAAACAGATTACGTCACTCTCCCGCGACGCACTAATTTTCCACCGCGATCGCAGCATGATGGAGGTGTGCGGTTCTTCAAATGTAACTCTGAGAGAGTTTGGTTGTGAACAGAACTTACTGTCTCGACCCGACGGTTCAGCGTCCTTCATACAAGGTAACGACATACAGAAATATTAAGAAATATGACTCGGAGCGTGTAAAATGCAGATTAGGGCTCAGACTTACAACGTACAGCGTCAGAGCTCTTTACACCCTGTGCCTCAGCCAGATGTTGCAGCATACAACTGCACTTTTCATCGTAAGAAACTAGAAAGTGTTTAATTTTATCAGTGACCCACGTATAATTTATATTTGAAATAGAGTTCCTGAATGCTACAAGTTTTTGTTCTACCAGCGTGGTCAAACACAATCAATAGTAAACAGCAGCTACTCTGGATTATGTCTTATTGACTTAAATATCTAATTTAATGTCATATATTGTGTCTTTCTTATATTACACTCGACTACAGATTATATGCTTTCACAGTAGTTTACTAACTTAAAACTATTTGTGGAAAAAAACATTCTAGTTAACTGACATAAAAAATAAAAAGTAGACTTTAGAAATACAAGAAAACTATCTGAAACGTTGATGTGTACTCACAAAACTGACATAAGCATGAGGAGGCATTGGTGCATATGTTTATAGAGACTGGGACGCCTGCATGACTTTGAATACAGTGCCTACACAAAGTGTTGCGTTTGTTGTTATACCTTTTCTAAATTTCTTAAAACAAGCCCCTGACAAATACTCCCATATTATAATAAAATAAACTAAAACTAATACCGAAACTAATTAAAAAAAAGACTAAACATTGTTAAACAGTAAAACCCTAAACTGAAACGAGCAAACCATCTCACAGTCTAACTTGAAACTAAACTGAAATGAAAACAAAATAAAAACTAATGAAAAATTTAAAACTATAATAAATGTGGTCACAATATTTCTCAAATGTAATTACACAGTTATTTTTTTCTCAATGCTCTGCATGCAGTCTCTTTTCATGTAACATAGTTAAATAAATGTCGATTCCCCGTCCTGGATCAGTAACATATTCCCTGTTGAATAATGTCCTCCTGTGTCTTCATGTGAAGGGGACACGAGTGTGATGGCCGGAGTTTACGGACCAGCCGAGGTCAAAGTCAGCAAGGAAATCTACGACCGGGCGACACTGGAGGTGTTGATACAACCCAAAGTGGGACTGCCAAGTGAGTAATTAAAGATAAAAAATAATTTCTCATTATGCAGCTTTATTTGATTTGTTTGTTGGTTTGTTTTTGGTCCTTTTTTAAAAAATGGGTGATAATTAAAGCATCGATTTTCTTGCATTTTCTGGCTCTGTTAAATAAGTACTTTGGAGTTCAGCAGAAAGATACAAAGAGAGATATATGGCAAGACCTTTTAACATTTAATCAGTAGAGGTAATAGTAATTGTAGATATCAACAGTTTCTTTTGATCCTATAGAATTCCAAACCAACATATCCATAATGTCTTTTTGACTCGTACATATTCTAATTAATGATATCTACAGCTCAATTTTCATGAGTCAAAATGTTAATTATTGAGATCAACGATTCAATTCTTACCATTGGAAGCGTTAATTGCATATTTCAGCAGTTGTTATTACATTACAGATGTCATAAATGGAACTCTGGATATCTAAGATTCAGTTCTGAGCAGTCAACATTAAATTACTGACTAGTAAGAATGTAATTTCAGAGATCTATGATGGGTATTCATATGTATGAAAAACAATTGTAAGTAGTGAAAATTATATTCATACTAGTAACATTTAACTAGTCAGAACTGAATTATAGATCACAAAAAAGAAATTCCCACATGCAAACTAATTATTCTTGCTGGTGAAAAAGGAATTATTGATATCTATAGTTAAATTAAAGATGTCTATAAATCAGTATTGACTCGTCAAAATGTAATTTCTACATGTGAACATATATATATATTCTAACTGTTCAAAATTGTTTTGCAGTGAGTGAAAACTAAACCCTGACTTGTCAGCCCCACTGATCAAATGTTAAAAGAGCTTGTTGCCATAGTGATATTCATATACAATAATGTGCTACAGAGTTACACACAAAACAGGTAGAACTTTTCCATTGAGATGCACTTAAATATATTTAAGTACAACTTTTCTTTCAACTGTCCTTTATTCTAACTTTATTTCAAGTTGAAGTATAGTTTAACTATATTTTAAGTGTATTCCAAATTTAGATAAATAATATTTACAGTGTGTTTGGATTTAATTATAAATATACTTCTTATATAAGTGTACTTACAATAGACAAAGTTCATTTTTACAAAGTACAACATTAGTATGAAAAGTAGTACTTAAGTGTATTTAAGTATATCTTAATGGTGCCTCAAAATAGTACAGTGAAGTACACTTAATTATATCTTAAGTGGTGCTAATGATGTACATTGATCAAGTGCACATGAAGTATATTAAGTATATGTGAAGTAAAGGTACTCTAGTTTACTTTTTTAAACATGGGAATGCAGTGTTGAAGTAAGGAGATAATGTATATAAATGTACATGAAAAATGTAATTAAAGTTTAAGGTGAACTTTGTGGTTTTTGGAGGTTAGCAGCTGTTTATTTTGCAGCTTTATCCACGTCTACTGTGCAGAAGATGTCATACCAGAACACACCAGCAGGTGTAATAAGAGAGGCAGCTGGTTTCCAGTCTGACTCACATCTGTATCCCATCATTTATTTATTTTCCAGGTGTGAGGGAGCGATCACAGGAGCAGTGTGTGCGAGAGACCTGCGAGGGGTCTCTTCTCCTCTCACTTCATCCTCGCTCGTCCCTCACGCTCATTCTGCAGGTGTTACATGACGATGGTTCAGTATCCTTCAGTCAAACTCACCGCTGCGTCGTCCTTTGTGCTGTAAAGTTTAATCTGCTGGTTGAGACACTGAGAGGATGTCCCGATGATGTTTCTCTGTGAGTGTTCTTCCTGACCCGTTCCTCAGCTGCTGTCCTGCTTCCTGAACGCCGCCTGTATGGCTCTGATGGACGCAGGGCTGCCCATGAGCTGCCTGTTCTGTGGGGTGACGTGCGCCATCGACACAGACGGTCAAATCATCACAGACCCCACTGCAGCTCAGGAGAAGGTACATCTGACTACAACACCCCAAAACACACTGATATTGACAAAAACAGCCTTTGGTTTTATGTTTCATTGATGCATTTCAGTAAAATCATCAGTTTCTTTGTTCAGGAGTAAAAAAGGATGAAAAATCACCTTAAGAAAACTGATTATGGATGTACTGTAGATTTGAAAAGCCTTAAAGGGGTAGTTTGGATTATTTGAAGTGGGGTTGTATGGGGTACTTAGTTATAGTCATTTTATTTCCGACAGTAGATGGCAGTCAGGACATCCCCAGTTTGGAGAAACGGCAGGAGTACTGGTGTATGTTAGCCACCAAATCATTGTGTGTACGTTATATTTAGAATATTTTCACCACTTTACCTTGCTGTCAGACAGCCTTTTCTGACAGAAAACCGCTGTTACACAAGTCAAATATCACTCTCTCTCTCTCTCTCTCTCAAAGGCCACCAGGCTCCTTTGACAAAAACAGTAATTTTACCTCACAGAACACAGGAGTTGCTAGTCTACAGCTGCCTCGATCTTTTCATTTGTTCGTGTTATTGTGTAATTTCCACGGTTTCTCACAGTGGATCTCGAGGCCAGTAGCCCACTGGGCCTAAGCTTTTTTTATTTTATTTTATTTTTAATTTCAGAGGACGAACTTTAAATATGTTTTTTAAACAGTGGAGCGGATCAGTTGGAAACAGAGCTACCTTAATGCTGCAGACAGTCTGTTGCTGGCCCACACCAGGCCCCCATCAAAAAGACCTCGGGCCTAAAAACTTTGCTGGGTGAAGCCCTGAACTTCAGCGTTTTAAAATAATAGCTCAGATTTACCAAAGTCACACAACAACACCAACAAACTAACAGATTGAGGCAGCGGTAGACCAGAAACGTGGTCTGTGACGAGTTTGCTAAGAGCAATATTTGGCTTATATAGTGGTTTGTCATCAGGAAAGGCTGTCTGACAGCAAAGGTAAAGCAATGGAAAATATTTTTTAAGAAGCATTCACTTAAACTGATATTGATTTATTGATTTATTTTTTTTTTGAGTGGCTAAAATACATCTTGCTGCTGACCTTGTCCACAGCTGGGGTTCCTTCACTGGTACTCCTGCTGCTTTTGCAAACTGGGAGTGTGTTGACCGCCGTCTAGAATATTTACATGTCCTTTGAGTTCACTCAGTGCCGTCATGATCCTCACTGAATTTGTTAATTTGTTCTCGTCTGTTCTCGCTCTCACCAGGAAAGTCGAGCTTTGATGACCTTTGCTATCGACAGCAAAGATCGCCGAGTAATGATGTCGTCGACCAAAGGATCATTTTCAGTTCGCGAGGTCAGTAAATAAACGAGCAAATGTTTTTGTTTTCTTACAGTGGCATTGTTGTTACGGCGTCCTGCTAGAAGTTCATCAAGTCATGTCTCTATTGCCAAGAAACGTACACAACCAGGTTTCTCCTCGTCTGTCGTCCAGGATTGTCCAATTGAATGATGAGAGGAAAGGAAGCATGTGTTTGTCTGTCAAACTACGCTAAACAAACAGGATATACCACAGCAACCCAAAATTACACATTACACACATTACAAAAGGTCACATGCTACAGTAATTAATGTTACACAACAGTGTTTGCACTGCACCGTGTTTCAACAATGGAAGAAAGTTGGTAACTGCCCTGCTTCTTCACGAAAAAGCAGAATGTCGAATTTGAACCGACCAATCAGGTGTGTCTGGTTATACTGGAGCAGCCTGGTCTAATTTCAGCAGTGTTGGGGAATAACACAAATTACATTACAAAGTACTGTAACAACATATCCAGCTTGGCCTTCGTTTACCAAATCCTCCTGTCTAACCATGGATCAGAGCAGCCACAGGTCACACAAACGCTGGTAAAGTGCCAGAGCCAAATAGAGAAGACTAGTGTCATTCATATGCATGTTAATGTTTAATTAGTTTACCATAACTCCTCAGTGGACGGACGACTAAAACAGCAAAATAGTGTCTTAAAAAGTGAAAAACGTCAGAAATACATCACCTGGAGATTCAATAAGGACGGCTGCAGTGAAGACAGGAGAGGGGGACAGAGAGTGGGAGAATGACACGCAGCAAAGAGAGGCAGGCGGGACTCGAACCCACGTGCTGCTGCAGAGGAATCACAACCCCGGCACGAGGGGGCGAGTGCTCCACCAACCCAGCCACAGAGTTGTTCTTCCACTTTGATGGAGGCAGACACTCACAACCCGTATTTATTTAATTTTGATTGTTAAATACATAACATGATTGTAGGATTTGGGCTCCTAATACCCCAACCATGAAGCGGTTTTCTTATTTTATGTATTTAAACTGGAAAAGGCCTCTGAATTTGTATTGACCACCAGTCAAATTAGAGTGGTTGTTTTCATCTAAGAAAGGTACCTCACCCTAAGTACCAGGGTGAGGTTGGTCCGATCTATAAGATCAATAAAAGTGTAGAGTACAGATAGATGCCAGTCGTCACTGCCTTCTGGTGGTCTGGAGTGTTAATATCTAACTGCAGTCAGTAAAATGCCACTAAAATAAAATAACTACACTTAAATTGTGAAGCTACAATAAAACAACATAGCTACACTAAAAGAATATGGATACACTAATAAACTACACAAAAATAATATAGATATGTGTGCATTAATAATAGGATTAAAGGATTTAAAAGTAACATAAAAGTTACTAATTACTTTTATAATGGTAAAATAATTCAGTTACCTTCCGAGGGAAGTAACTAGTAACTGTAACTCATAACTAAATTGCAGTAAAGTGCCCAACACTAGTTTTCAGGTGATTTAATGAAGGTAAACATGATGTAGTATTTCTCAGGTGCTGCAGATCAACATATCATGTCTCTTTTTACACGTATGTGTGCAAATTAATTCAATGAATGCTGCCTCCACTCAGGTGCATGTAATTAAACACAGAAAAGTATGAGTGTTGTATCTGTAGAGGTGGATGGCATTTTTTTTGAGAGGGTCAGATCTCCCTCATTCACACGTTGGGGCGGACGTGTCCCCCCCGTGGATGTGTCTGTCATCACTGTGCGAGCTCTGTCAGTGATCTGCCTCAGGCCTGATGATGAGATGATGTGTTTTTTCGGGCTCTATCTGTCGTGATATTACAGGCCTTTTCATGCTTTTCAGGATGTTCTTTGATTTTTGTTCCTCTACAGCTGCAGCAGTGTATAGCAGTCAGTCAGAAAGCGTCAGAGAAGATCTTCCAGTTCTACAGAGACTCTGTCAGACGGCGATACTCCAAAACCCTCTGATGAAGAAGACGACGACGAAGAAGCGGCGCTCTTTTCTTTTTCTAGTCCTTTTATAAAAACAATGTGTACAAGTACTGATGTTGTAATAAAATATTTAGAAACCACTTTGGGCTACGTTCAGTTCGGTTGTCACTCGTCCGCTGTGCTGTGGGTGAAGTGAGGCGGGTTTTTGTGGGACGTTTGTGAGAAGATGATGACCAGATTGTGATCGTGTCAGTCAGGGTGCAAAATTAAAAAAAGAGGTGAAGATGAAAGTCAAACAAGTGCATTTATTGGGATTCATTGATTCTTATTCCAGTTTAATATTTACATGTAATACAAGGGTGTGAAACTGGGAAATAACTGAATATCTCTTGTACTAATAAATCTCATTTGCCACAACCTTTGACCTTCGTTGGCTCACGAGCTGTCCGCCTCACTGCATCCAGTTTTTATCTATACAGGGCTGCAACTAACAGTTATTTCCATTATCAATTTATCAGATATCAATTAATGGAATAATCGTTTAATCCAGGGATTTCCAAAGTCAGAAACAGTGGTCCTCAGTCAAAGCTTGGAAGAAGGCGCCGCCTTTTTAAAATTTGCTTAGTTTAACTACATAAAAAAGGTCTCTCGAAAGGCATTTATTAGTTTCTGACTCAGGAAAAGTGTGAAAAACAGTAAAATTCCCCCAAACTGCCTTTAAACAATCACTTGAAGCAAATCACACACATCAGGGCAGTTCTATATAATCTCCTTTTGATAACTAATGTAACAAAGTAATATTTTAAAAGTCCATTCACTGAGCCTCCCCTGAAACTGTTTGGGCGCACTTTGAAAACCTCTGGTTCAAATGAATCTACAAAAACGTCAAAACATCTTCAAACAGTCCAAAACCCCAAAACTTTTAATTTGTTACCATAAATGACAAAGAAAAGCAGCAAATCCTCACATTTAAGAGGCTGAAACCTGCAAATATCTGCCTTAAAAACTAACTGAAACAATGAACTGATCATGAAAATAGCAGTAATCGTTGCAGCTCTGTGATGCAAAGTGAGACAAATCTGCCCGGAGCTCGTCTCACGACAGTATGATCAGTCGAGACAGTCCACGTTAAATGCTTCCATATAAATCTCTAATTGTGGTAACTCAGCTGTAACAACAAAGGGTCTTTTTTTTTTTTTTTAAGTGTCCAGTGGAGACAGGATGGTTGAGGATTGTCAGAACTGTACAACACGGTGTGTCGGTGCAGCTGGATCACAGCACATCAGCGGCGATCGCTGACAGAGGGGGTTAGAGACACTGAGATATCACAGGTGTGTCTACAGATACCACGTACAGTGACCTTAATCTATTAGTCTTGATACCACACTGGGTTTGCAGGAAACAAAAGTATCTGAGTTATTTGTAGTTCAGCTGTGGACTCTATAAAAACTATACATCTAAATAGAAAATGTCAACTTTCACCTTACAGTCATTTTTTAAAATATTTACTTGGAGTTCCCTTATTCACAGTTTAGTTAAAGGGGAAATTCAGCACTTTTCACATGGATGTCCAGTCAGTGTTCATAGTAAAAGTTGTTAATTGAAGCAATAACGTCCTCAGTTCTGCAAAATCGTTTGTTCTTCTGTATGTCCAGTGATGTCACAGCGATGAAGCTGGTGTTACAGAAGAACTAAAGGCTGTTTCAGTTTGGATTTCTAGTCTAGTTTCTAGTCCAAATATAATAATAGCTGTAAGGTAGGGTGGTCATAAATAAAGCACAAACAGTCAGATGGAAATTTCTCCTAGCTGCTTATTGTTATTAGGGATTAAAAACGATTTAACATTAAGAGTACTACTTTTTTCTTTTAAGTAATTACATTTTTACAGAAGTACTTTAATATTATAATATAATATGAATATATATATGTATAATATTCTAGTACAGTAAACCACAGCATGATTACCACATCAAGAAACAGGAACATCATTAGAATTTAAGATTATTCTGTAAATTTTATGATTTTAATAATGGGTCTTATCTTGAGCGTACAGCTATATTTACTATTTATTTGTACTTGTTTACTTATTTTTGGCATTTCACTTTATTTCACGACAACATGTGAATGAAAAGCAATGTACAGAAGATTTAAGGGATTAGCAAATTGAACAGATAAACTGTGTACATTTATGTTTCTTTTTACATCTTTACTGTAAAGAGTTCTATTTCAAATGCAAAACAAAACCTTTTGATTTATAAAACTTTGATTTTTTCACTTTCTTATTGCCAGTTTCTAAAACTTAGTTTAGTTAATAAAAAAGAAAGAGATTTCCTGATTAATCAGTTTGATGCTTTGAAGGCACAATTCATTGCCAGCGAATATTAGGTTAGAAAATACATTTTCCTGATTTAATGTGATTCCAGTATAAACTACGGCCAAGTCTGGTTTGCTATCTGAATACAGATACAGAGACAGATCATTTTGTTGGTTGAGCAGACAGATAATGACGTCTCCGTACACCTCTACACTGTGTGGACGACTTCGACTTGTTGCTGCGGTGAGTCAACATCGCCGCCATATTGGACAGGGCCAGACTGACCTGTTAACACCTACATGTAAACGATGGAGCTGCGTTTTTTCTGGATAAAAAGCACTGTAGGGTTTATTTCTCAACCGATTTTAAATGAGTCATGTTATATTAAGAAAAAAAAATCTTTTGCTCTTGTGGTCATACACAGAAGCAATGCATCCTGGTACATGAAGGCACAGCCGCCATGTCTCAGTGAGCAGGAGAACTCAACTTTCTTGGTCAATAAATCACAGCTTAAGGAATTTATTTCTTCAGTTGACAACATTTGCCATCAACGCTGACTGGATGCCCACATGAAAAGAGCCGAATTTCCCCTTTAATGGCACATTTAAGCTCAAACCAATATGGCCAGAGTGTTTTTTTTTTTTTCTTTCATCAAAGCTGTTTTTGCAGGATCAAATGAAGGAGGTGACAGAAGCTTGGAGCAGGTTTGTACACGACAAACTACAAACTCGCCATGCAGGTTCCTGTTGTGACCGAAATGGGGATTTTTACTGACTCATGCATCTCATGGCTGAGCGTTAAGATGTCTGGTTATTAGGCTTTTTTTTTTTTTCTTTTTTCCCCAACATTTGTACCCTCTTTGCTCATCTGAACAGAGTGCTCGTTTACATAAGTTTAAGTTGACAACTTCAAAAGTTTGTCATACTGCAAGAAGCGAGTTCCTGAAGGATTTCAGTCCTCTTTTAGGAGGAGAAAATAGCAGAATCTATATTTGGGGAGCGTGGAGTAGCAGCCTGGTTGCTTCTATTAATGGAAGAGCTCATAAAAGGATCATCCTTAGAGTTTCTTCCGTATTTTTGGCACTTTTTTCTCGCAGGTCTGCACCCGTCTGTCTCTTCCTCGCACTGTATATAGATGCAGCTCCTTTATTTCTATATCTAGAGCCTGTGTTTCTCATCACGACCTTGCATTTCATTTGAAAACTCCTGAACTCCTCATTTATATTTATTTCCTTATATAATGGCACTAATGTATTTTAATTTTTTCTGTATTTAAACATAAATATTTAACTTGGCATAAATAAAGCAGAATCAGTCTTTTCTGCAGGTAAACAACGAGTGATGCTGAACGTGAAATCGGAGTGGGTTGATCGATGTACATGTGCGGTGTTGTGTGGTGTCTCTGTGGGTCCCTTCCTCGCTCCGTCCAGAGGAGGAGCGAGAAATTCTGGGTTATTGCTTCTGGCCCCTCATAGATGGTTGTTTTTTTGAAAAATAAAGCTCTGGGGCTCTGAAACCGTCACCACAGCTTTCACCCCCACAGGCGACAGTGCTGCCTCCGGCCCTCCCACAGAGAGCTCCATCAAGATTTCGCCGCTGCTACGTCCTTGCTGTGACCTTCTCATGAATTTGCAGACTCCATCGCCGTGAACCGCCCTCCACTTAGCTCCTCCCAGGCAGGCCGCACGTCCTCTTCTCTCCTCTCATTATTCATCCGTTGTTGTTGTTGTGACAGTGATATCTACAGTGTTGAATTAACATCTGCATTTGTTGTCACAGTTTTTTTTTGTTTGTTTGTTTTTGTTTTTTTTAACTACAGTGATTCTTAACATGTGATGACGCTACAGCACAGATTTAAAATATGTATGGTAGGTAACTGAAGTCCTTGGGTGACAAAATAAATCACATTTACAGGCTTAATCTTCTACATGGAGTCATGTTCTTCATATTCACTCGGCGGCCATTTTCCTCTGACGTCACACTGAGTGGGAAGCTCTAATGTCGTGCTCCTGTGTTGCAGGTTGTAAGTCGTATAAATGCAGTGAATCTGACAAAATGACAATTTAATCACTTCCCGATTGATCAGCAACTGAAGAGACAACGGATAGTGAAAATCTGGAAGGACATCGGGACATAATTTCAAGCTAAAATAAAATCATTAGCTACCGTGAGACAACCACTTTCTAGCTAACAGTACCAATTTGACAGGATATGATAGGTAAAGTGTACGTTAATTATTAAATATCACTGCACTACACTGAAATCTGAATAGTAAATGCCAAGTGCGAGGTGGTAGGTCTGTGTGCCTCTATGCACACCTTCTACTTTGAGTTTGCAACATCCAAAAAGGGGCAGGTCAAAGGTAAATATAGAGCAGCAGGTGTGGTGATCATTAAATACTCTCTGACTTCATTGCTCTGTAACAGCTGAGCAAGTCACAGTTAAATGTGATAACAACAGCTGAGCAATATAAAGAAATCGATTTGGTGATGATTACATCAGACCAACGCAATTTTGACAATAATTTTAATATATCTCACCTTGTACGTGGTCACACAGTTTAGTAATAATTGTGACAGAGCAGTTTACGCACCGGGATGTGTTTCATGTGTAAAAGAAAGTTAGAACAGAGATGAGCTCTGCCATCGCCTTTATAAATTCACATGATATCGGCCAGTCTCTTGTAGGGCTGCATGATTTGGGGAAAAGAAGTCATATTGCAATTATTTTGACTGAAATTGCAATCAGCGATATGATCTTCTATTTAGAGAACAAGATTTTTAGGCCTGGTCAAAATCATCATTTTTCTTTTTTCAAAAAGTGCGTTTGGTTCTGGTTCTGCGATTTGGATACCGCGCTTGGCCATATTACGATTTTATTGCTATTGTGATTAATTGTGCAGCACACAGTCTCTTGTGTGTAGAGGTCTGTATGGTTATACTGTAGCATCCTGGTGTCACTTTCAGGTGATTTAATGAAGGTAACACAGTCAGCAGCCGAGTGTAACGCCACTTCACAGAGGCTGCGGATTTATGAGCATCTGTCTGCTGCATTCAGGTGTCGCAGAGATTTCGTGAACTGAAGGAGAAGCTTTTTTTTTTCATACAGTATAAAGCAGCTTTGTAAGAATCACCCACACTCATTCATAGATCAATGCAGACTGATTAAATGACTTTCCTGCTTTAACCAAATTAAACTTTATTTTCATCACACTAATTTCAGATGCACTCCAGGTCATTTTGTTCCGCTAAGCACTGAAATAACTGTCCCTGATTAATCATTTTAATTTATAATAATTTTACATAATTTCAACATCGCCTGTGGGGCATGCATCACCACGTGTGTGTGTGCATGACCATGTGCTACACTTAAGTGTCCTGGTTTGAGGGTTTGAAAATATGGTCATGCTAAACTAATGGGTTATCAAATATGTTATTTTAGCTTGAAATATAGTCCCTCCAGATTTTCACCATCCATTGTCTTTTCATTTATCAGATTCTCTACGTTTATACAACTTGCAACCTGAAGCACAGCAGTACAACATTTGAGGAGAATGGCTGCAGTGTGAATACGGTGAATTCCTTTTCAATTATTTTTCTTCACGTGTCAGGAATGTCCTCTGAGCTGAATCATATCCTAATCCAATTAGCGAGTAGAGATTATGATCTATACTCCAGCTCTCCTGATGTGTTTCCACTGTCCATTCTTTACATTTCCATCTTGGTGTAGATAAAACATGACTGCAGATAGGGTCCACGGAACAAAGACTGTGATTATTTTACATTTAAATGTGATATGTTGGCATGTGTTGATATTCATGACGTGTGTGAGAGAGGGAGGTCTGTGTATCCTTGTGCAAGAGCCGCTCTTATGGTGGCTTTCCAGACAGGTAGGAGATCAGCGCGGCGATGGCACAGATGTACGTGATGATTCCAAACACAATGGAGAGCACGGAGAGCCACAGGGCCTGGCGAGACGCTGCGTTGGCCCCCTGAAAATCCCCCTGAGCCGACGCCTTGTTGGTCTGAGGAACAGGGAGGAGAGAGGAGAGCGAGATAAGGATTAGAGGAGGGGTAAAAAATAAAAAGAGGAGAGAAGAAGCGTTCGTCATCATTTGTCAACGTCCTCCCTGGCCTCCACTTTCCTCTTCCGCTCATTCCAATCACACACTAAGCCCATATTATGCTCCGTCTCTGAATCACACCGGGCCGTTTGTGCCTCATTCATCACTTTCTCCTCCTTCCTTCCTCTCTGCCTCTAGTCCTTGTCTTTGACTCTGACCCCTGTTTTAGGCAGCACTCAACAATATTGGAAATCTATCACCTTGGGGCTTCTTGTTATGACTCTAATTAAACCTTAATGAAGGCCATTGATCTGATCAAAAGGCCTTTGCAGCTTGCTGCCAGTTAGCTTTGCAAAAGCGTTAATGGGATTTTTTTCCCTGTACTGCTGGAAGGATGCCTACACAAACCAGAGGCCTCTGGCGACTGGAGATAGAGGTGTTTGGGGATATTCAGCACTGCCACTGGTAATGGTGACTGATGAGATAGTTTGTGCAGTGATGCTGTTCCCCTCTCTCTCTTTAACCTGCTCTGTATTTCCACCAACATTGTCTTGGAAGAGACTGATCATCTCAGCTACCAAATTAACACTTGTACAGTACAAGTAACTAGTACTGCACATACAATCTTGAGGTACTTTTACCTTCCTGAAGTGTTTACATGCTCTGCTTCTTCATACTTTTACTCCACTACATTTCAGAGGCAAATATTGTACCACTACTATTGTACACTCCTCTACACTAACTTCAGTGACTCGTTTCCTTTCAGATTTAAATTAATAATACAAAATATAATAAACAGATTAATGATGATGTATTAGTGTGGACAGAAATAACACTTCATTGATCCCGTTATGAAATTTACAGGCTACCCGGCGGTATATGATGTAAAAAAAATAAACCCTACTTTTACTAGCTGTAAATGAATGCATCAATGATTAGTTTTACAACAACACAACAATTCTTATTTTCAGGTGATTACATACTAATGAAAACATACGTATGAATATTATACTCTTATTTCTGCCATATTCTGCCAATAAATCCCCCTGAATCTTACACACTGGACCTTTAATTAAACCTCTGTATATGAGACTGTTGTTAAAGAGAATCGTGATTTTAAAATGATGTAAATATATACAATCTCACTCCTCATCCTTTGCATTCTTGAGCTCTGTGCTGTTTCAAAGATCTTGTGGTGTAACCCTGCAGATCTAGGTGTAATCCCCGCTGTCTAAACTCTAAGACACCGGACCTGTTGTTAGTCCACACACACTGCACAGGGTAAGAAATCACCCTGGGCTGTGAACTGCAGTGCCAGGTTGTATCTCGTCAGCTCAGGACTAAGTGTGTGTGTATGTGTATGTGTGTGTGTGTGTACCTTCTGTGAAAGGTAGAAGGCAGCGATGCCCAGGGGCCAGAAGCAGCAGAGCATGGAGAAAAAGGCCAGGCCCAGGTAGTCCTGAGGGATCATCAGAGGGAAGTTGCTCTCGCTGTCTGTATCACTGAAGTCATCAATGGATGAGTCCTGGGATTCAAACAGAGTGCACTTCAGTTGAGTTCAGGTTAAAGGGCCTCTTACCCAACTTGCACAGAGACCCTCTAATTGTTTCTGTTCATGAACATAGTTTTGGTTTTGTTTGCCTGGGTTTTAAAATATTTACCATTAAGATTTCTGCCTCTACACCAACGCAATGGAGATGAATTAAATGTAATTTGTTAGGGATGTCGCTGACTGAGACTGAACAGTGCAGTGCACCTCACTAAATTCCAATATGAGCCTGCATGAGCATATTTCACCAGTTAGACTCAAGTTTTAATGCCTTTCTTCTTGATCTGTGACATGAAATTATCAATATTTTCACAGTCAGAGAAATTAAAAGTGTGCATCCTCCTACAGTTCAATATAAAATCAGCTGCTGAGCTTCTCTCCGGAGGCGGCAGCCGCTGTACGGCATCACCTGTGCCACACACTCCTCACTCCTTTGCTGTGAATTAAGGATTTATTTACACCAAACCAGAGTTTGTTGGAACATTTAAAAGATGAACCAAGACATTTTTTGGAGAGTTTTATTCGGTTTCTGTAAAGTCTGATTGAAGCTGATGAGGATGCAAAAAGATTCAGGTAGTTTGACGAGAGCTCTGGCCACCCCCGAAATCTAATTGGCCATCCACAAGTACCGCCCCGTTATCCTCAAGTATGATTGGTTATCTGTCCAGTGAGAGGCGGGACTTTAGTTTTAACCAGCTGTTTGATGAGTATTTTTAAATGTGCACTGTTTTCTTTACATAGTTAATTTAGTCTACTTAATAAATAAAACTTGATTTTTCATGATGCAGTGTGGATGATGAATTTAGAGTCTCACAGCCTGAAGATGGATGTACAATGGAGGCACAATTTCCTCATGAGGACTTAAAGAATAAAGTATGAAAGTCATTAGTATTTTGCTTTGAAATACACATTTTAAGCACAGAATTAAGGAACTGTAAGATAAAGTTAAGTTAGTAATTTAAGTAGATATGAGAAATGGTACATAAATGTGTGTTTGCACACGTTCCTGCATGCCACCTCTGCACAAGTCAGTGCTCCACTTGGCCATCCCTGTCAAAAAAACTCTAGAAACACCCCTAATTGTAGTTGTTTTATGTCTGTTTGTGATAGTTTTGTGTATTTTGGTGTCTCTTCATGGTACTTTTGTGTCCCTGCTGTTGTTTTTTGTCTCTTTGTAGTCGTATGATTGATTTTTTGAAAGAAACAACAAGTTACTTCAAACAGACACTCGGCCTACTGGGTCTGTTCAGTATTTCATCCATGCCATTGTTCTGGATAATCCAGAGAACATGCTGGACACAGTTTTCATGAGCATTATTTCTTTGATTCAAAGTAACCACTGAAAACTAATGAGTGAGAAATATGTTTTTTGTCATTTTAGCGAACTGACCCTTTAAACTCTGAGGTCAGTGAGTGTATGACTATGCCGACTATTATTCATCCTAAAAGTTGTATCAGACATATAAAGATAATGTAGTTAAGCATAAGTCAGTGCTTTATGGAAGCATCAAAAGCATTTTTGTTATGTTGTGTTCGTGTCCTCCACAACAAGTGTAAAACTTTGCTGGTGCCTGTAAGATAATGTGACTGAATGGGGTTAGTCTGGA